>ML661325.1:14746981-14793307 GCA_007570785.1 Antilocapra americana | reverse complement strand
ACTACGGGGTCCAAAAATGTCTTGGCAAAGACTATAGAAAGTTATGTGTACAATTTTGACTCGGGAAATACTTAGGTCCAGATTTTATGATTCTAAGAATTTGATTAAATGCATAGTGTACACATGTGAATACTTTTAATAGGACTACACCAGTAATTTTGCTCAAGGGAGAATTTCCTGGGGTAGACTCTGTTAACCCAACTTAATCTTTTTTGTGAATTTTTCTGTGTGAGTATATATTCTAGTACCTGAATGGTTCCTTGTTTGCTGGAGTAAACCAAACTTTCTTTCTTTCTTTTTTTTTTTTTATTAGTTTTGCCATACAATGACATGATATCACCATGGGTTTACATATGCTCCCCCTCCAGAACTCCCCCTCCCTCCTCCCTCCCGATTCCCTCCCCCTGGGACATCTCGGTGCACCAGCCCCGAGCATCAACCCTGGGCTGGCGATTGATTACACATATGATAATTAACATGTTTCAATGCCATTCTCCCATATCATCCCACCCTTGCCCTCTTCCACAGAGTCCACGAGTCTGTTCTATACATCTGCATTCCTTTTGCTGTCTCGCATGCTGGGTTCTCGTTACCGTCTTTCTAAATTCCATATATATGCCTTAGTATACTGTATTGTTGTTTTTCCTTCTGGCTTACTTTACTCTGGATAATGGGCTCCAGTTTCGTCCATCTGAGTAGAACTGATTCAAATGAATTTTTTTTCATGCTGAGTAATATTCCGTTGTGTATATGTACCACAGCTTTCTTATCCATTCGTCAGTTGATGGGCATCTAGGTTGCTTCCATGTCCTGGCTATTGTAAACAATGTGGCTATGAACATTGGGGTACACGTGTCTTTTTCAATTCTGGTTTCCTCGGTGTGTATGCCCAGCAGTGGGATTGCTGGGTCATATGGCAGGTCTATCTGCAGTTTTTTAAGGAACCTCAACACTGTTTTCCATAGTGGCTCTACTAGTTTGCATTCCCACCAACAGTGTAAGAGAGTTCCCTTTTCTCCACATCCATCTCCAATCCTGTAAATTTTTGGATTGCAGCCATTCTGACTGGTGTAACCTCATTGTGATTTTGATTTGCATTTCTCTTATCATGAGTGATGTTGAGCATCTTTTCATGTGTTTGTTAGCCATTTTTATGTCTTCTTTGGAGAAATGTCTGTTAAGTTCTTTGGCCCACTTTTTGATTGGGTCGTTTATTTTCCTAGAATGGAGCTGCAGGAGTTGCTTGTATATTTTGGAGATTAATTGTTTGTCCGTTGCTTCATTGGCTATTATTTTCTCCCATTCTGAAGGCTGTCTTTTCACCTTGCTTATAGTTTCCTTTGTTGTGAAGAAGCTTTTAATTTTAATTAGGTCTCATTTGTTTATTCGTGTTTTTATTTCCAATATTCTGGGAGGTGGTTCATGGAGTATCCCGCTTTGGGTTATGGCAGAGAGTGTTTTGCCTATGTTATCCTCTAGGAGTTTTATAGTTTCTGGTCTTATGCTTAGATCTTTGATCCATTTTGAGTTTATCTTTGTGTATGGTGTTAGAAAGTGATCTAGTTTCATTCTTTTACACGTGGCTGTCCAGTTTTCCCAGCACCACTTGTTAAAGAGGTTGTCTTTTCTCCATTGTATATTCTTGCCTCCTTGTCAAAGATAAGGTGTCCATAGATGCGTGGATTTATCTCTGGGCTTTCTATTCTGTTCCATTGATCTATATTTCTGTCTTTGTGCCAGTACCATACTGTCTTAATGACTGTGGATTTGTAGTATAGCCTAAAGTCAGGTAGGTTGATTCCTCCAGTTCCATTCTTCTTTCTCAAGATTGCTTTGGCTATACGAGGTTTTTTGTATTTCCATACAAATTGTGAAATTATTTGTTCTCATTTTCCTAAAAAGACCTCTGGTAGCTTGATAGAATTGCATTGAATCTATAGATTGCTTTGGGTAGTATACTCATTTTCACTATATTGATTCTTCCAATCCACGAACACGGCACATTTCTCCATCTGTTTGTGTCCTCTTTGATTTCTTTCATCAGTGTTTTATAGTTTTCTATATACAAGTCTTTTGTTTCTTTAGGTAGAAATACTCCTAAGTATTTTATTCTTTTTGTTTCGATGGTGAATGGAATTGTTTCCTTAATTTCTCTTTCTGTTTTCTCATTGTTAGTGTATAGGAATGCCAGGGATTTCTGTGTGTTGATTTTGTTTCCTGAAACTTTGCTATATTCTTCCGCCATCTTAGTTCCCTCCCAAACTTTCATTCCTAGAGGATGTGTACCTATAACAGCCCTGAATGTGTTAGGTAGTTTTAGTTTTCCACCAACTTTCATTTTTTATAGCTTTATTGAAATTTAATATATATTCCATGAAATCCATTGTGATATATAATTTAAAGATGATTTTCTTATAATATGTTTTCAAATCATCATTAAAGTCAATATGAAAGTGTTTGTATACAGATCTGTGAATTTTAATGCATGTAATCACGGCCATAATCAAGATACAGAACAATTCTGTTACCCCCCAAACTCCCTTATAACCTTCAATCGTCACACCATCTCTCCTCTTCTAGTCTATAGCAACTATTCACTTACTCCGCAGTGCTATAGTTTGGCCTTCTCAAAGATATTATATAAATAGAATCATGCCTTTTGTCATCTTTTGATGCTAGCTTCTTTCACGCAGCATAATGCCTTGAGATACAGTCATTATTGTGTGTATAAACAGTTTGAATTTTTCAGTTGTGAAGTAGCATGACATTGAATGGATGTACCATAGTTTGCTTATTCATTCACCCACCAACTATTTGTGTTTTTTCACTTTGGGTGATAATGAATAGAGCATTTATAAAATGTCACATACAAATTTTGTGTAAATATAAATTTTAATTTCTCTAGAGTATATATTCAGGAGTGGAATTTTTGAGTCATTTGATAAGTGTTTATTTAACTTTATAATAAAACAGTCAAATTCTTTCCAGAGGACTGGGCCAGTTTGCCTTCCAACCAGCAATGTGTGGGAGATGTACTTACTCTATATCCTCACCAGTACTAGCTGCTGTCAGTGTTTTTTGTTTGCTTGTTTTAGCTATTTTAATAGGTCTGTAGGTAGGAAGTGGTATATCATTGAGTTTTGATTTGCTTTTCTGGATGGATAATGATGCTTTTCATGTGATCATTTTCTATTCATATTATGTTCTATGGTGAAGTAACTGTTCAAGCCACTTGTCCATTTTTAAGATTGAGTTTGGGGAGTTCTTTCTGTATCCTGGATTCAAGCCCTTTTGTTGGGTATGTGATTTGCAAGCATTTTTCCCAATTTGTGTCTTGTTTTTCATCTTCTTAACAGTCTTTCAGAGAATAGAAGTTTTAAATTTTTATAAAGACTAATTTATCACATGGGCTTTCCAGGTGGCTCAGGTGAAGGTTCCACCTGCCAAGCAGGAGACATGGATTTGATCTCTGGATCGGGAATATCCTCTAAAGAAGGAAATGGCAACTCCCTCCAGTATTCTTGCCGGGGAAATCCCATGGACAAAGAATCCTGGAGGGCTACAGTGTATGGGGTCACAAAACAGTCAGATATGACTTAGCAACTAAACAACAATAGTTTATCAAGTATTTATTTTAAGAATTGGGCTTTTGTTGTCATATATGTAAAAATTCACCTTAGACTTTTAAATTCTTGCTTCTGTTTTGAAGCCTGGCTTCTTATAGATCACCCCAATATCTAGTTGGAGTTCATGTCTATTTCACTAAATCCATAAGCTTCTACCCTCCACTGATGGATCTGTGTTTGGGTAGAGCAGTCCATTCAGTGTTCAAGCAGTTTACAAGTCAGGGTCAAGCTTTCCTCTCTTCAGGCATTCTCATGTCTCCTCCTCACTCGTGCTCTGTATTCGGCCAGGAATGCTTGGAGAGGCCAGGGCCCTGTGTGGTCTCCCCTTGTCAATGAGCTGAACCCCGTAAGACTTTCTGGAGAGAGGCTCCGCCTCCACATTCTCCACTGTAACTCCTCTTTAGTAGCTCCAGTTAATAGTATCAGATGCACATCTCCTGTGTTGTTTTACAGACCTGAAAACCCCCACCAAACAGAGGACGTTAACTACTTGATGACCATAAGTAATAGCTCCTAGGCCTAGTAGAGCCTAAGGATTAATAATATTAACCTGTGACACTGCCCTGTTACCTCACCATCAACCAATCAGAGAATTGTACAGAAGCTGATTGCATACTCTGAAACTCCCCTCCCTCATCTTGCCTATAAAAATGCTTTGCTGGAACCCCGTGGGGAGTTGAGGCTATTCAGGCGCTGCCCGCCTAACTCCTTGCTTTGCGCCCTGTAGTAAAGGCTACATGTTCCTTTACCACAAATGGGTGTCAGTAGGTTGGCTTTACTGCATGGGGGTGAGCAGGCCCAAGACAGGCTTTTGCAAGCCTTTCCTGTCAGCCAAGGCTGTATGAATAGGTTTTCAGAGCCCTCTCTGGCTATTTCATTTCCTTGGATCTTCCTGTTAAACTTCTGACTAATCTCCTGGTGTTTTGCATACCCAAGCCAGTACCTCAGCCTCAGGTTAGGCAAGCTACTGGCTTTCTCTCTTTCCTTGCTACCGTTGTTGTTCAGTCATTAAGTCGTGTCTGACTCTTTGTGACCAGATGGACTGCAGCACACCAGGCTTTCCTGTCCTTCACTATCTCGCGGAGTTTGCTCAAACTCAGGTTCTTTGCATCAGTGATGCCATCCAACTATCTCATCCTCTGTCTCCTCTTGCCCTCAATCTTTCCTAGCATCAGGGCCTTTTCTAATGAGTTGGCTCTTTTCATTAGGTGGCCAAAGTATTGGAGCTTCAGCTTCAGCATCAGTCCTTGCTACTCAGGTGGCTGCTATTACTACCAGTGTCTCTGGGTATGGATTTTTTTTCATGTTCCATTCCAAATCCATGGATTCCCTTTGGGTAACAAATATACTGTTTTCTTTTTCTTGTTTTTAAATAACTTTTCCCATTCTGCTAGAACTAGTAAACTACCTGAGCTGGGAGAAGTAGAGATGCGAGTAGTCCCAGGCAAGAGTGGTACTAATTTCTACTGTTCTTATCTCATGTTGAGTAGTTGGTTTTTTTTTTTAATTATAAATAAGCATTTCTCAACTTGTATGCCTTTGGTCAATTTCCATAGTCCTAAAAGGGTCATCTTCAGCAGTTTTGTCAAGTTTTATCATTGCTTTGTAAAGAGGGCACTTCACTATTCTAGAAGTCCCACTGAAACCCTGTAACTAAGACTGAGACTTGAACCCTTATGTTGGGACTCAGGCCCAGCCAAAACCCAGATATGGACGAGAACCCACAGTGTTTTAACTGACATTACACACCTAGTCTCAAGACTTAATGAAGTTCAGGTTCTTGATGTCTCATTGCAGAAAGAATTCAGTCAGAGATAAAGTAATAGGTAAAATAGGTAGGATATGGATTTACTTAAAGATTAACTGATAAAGACCAATAATGTTAATCTCTAAATAATATTATTATGTGCAGTATGGGCCATCTCAGAAAGCAGGAATGGCCCCAGGATATGGGGTTGTCAATTTTTATAGGGGTTGATAATTTCATAAGCTAATGAGTGGGAGCATCAGTTCAGGTCAGTTGCTCAGTCATGTCTGACTCATTGCGACCCCATGGACTGCAGCATGCAAGACTTCCCTGTCCATCACCAACTCCCTGAGCTTGCTCAGACTCTTGTCCTTCGAGTAGGTGATGGCATCCAACCATCTCATCCTCTGTTGTCCTGTTCTCCTCCTGCCTTCAGTCTTTCCCAGAATCAGGGTCTTTTGCAATGAGTCAGTTCTTTGCATCCGGTGGCCAAAGTATTGGAGTTTCAGCTTCAGCATCAGTCCTTCCAATGAATATTCATTGACTGGTTTGATCTTCTTGCAGTCCAAGGGACTCTCAAGAGTCTTCTCCAACACCACAGTTCAAAAGTATCAATTCTTCTGTGCTCAGCTTTATGGTCAGGCTCTCACATCCATACATGACTACTGGAAAAACCATAGCTTAGACTAGATGGACCTTTGTTGGCAAAGTAATGTCTGCTTTTTAATGTGCTGTCTAGGTTTGTCATAACTTTTCTTCCAAGGAGCAAGCGTCTTTTACTTTCATGGCTGTAATCACCATCTGTAGTGATTTTGGAGCCCCCTCTCCCAAATAAAGTCTGTCACTGTTTCCATTGTTTCTCCACCTATTTGCTGTGAAGTGATGGGACGGGATGCCATTATCTTAGTTTTCTGAATGTTGAGTTTTAGGCCAGCTTTTGCACTCTCCTCTTTCGCTTTCATCAAGAGGCTCTTTAGTTCCTCTTCACTTTCTGCCATTAGGATGGTATTGCCTGCATATCTGAGGTTATTGATATTTCTTCTAGCACTCTTGATTCCAGCGTATGCTTCATCCAGCCTGACGTTTCTCATGATGTACTCTGCATGTAAGTTAAATAAGCAGGGTGACAATAAACAGCCTTGATGTACTCCTTTCCCAATTTGGAACCAGTCCATTTTTCTATGTCTGGTTCTAACTGTTGCTTCTTGACCTAAATGCAGATTTCTCAGGAGGCAGGTAAGGTGGTCTGGTATTCCCGTCTCTTTAAGAATTTTCCACAGTTTGTTGTGACCCACACAGTCAAAGGCTTTGGTGTAATCAATAGAGCAGAAGTAGATATTTTTCTAGAACCCTCTTACTTTTTCGATGATCCAGTGGATGTTGGCAGTTTGATCTCTGGTTCCTCTGCCTTTTCTAGATCCAGCTTGAACATCTGGAAGTTTACAGTTCACATACTGTTGAAGCCTGGGCTGGATAACTTTGCGCATTACTTTACTAGTGTGTGAGATGAGGGCAATTGTGTGGTAGTTTGCATATTCTTTGGCATTGCCTTTCTTTGGGATTGAAATGAAAACTGACCTTTTCCAGTCCTGTGGCCACTGCTCAGTTTTCCAAATCGGCTGGCAAATTGAGTGCAGTACTTTTGCAGCATCATCTTTTAGGGATTGAAATAGCTCAACTTGAATTCCATCCAGTTGCCTGGGAGACTGGGCTGGGGAGTTCCAGAAGTTGGGCCTCTGCCCGCTTTTTGGTGTTTATGGTTGGCCTTGGAACTGTCACGGGGCCTGTAGGCGTCATTTAGCTTGCTGGTGTTTAGCAATGAGTGTATACTGAGGCTGAAGCTCTGTGTGCATGCAGGCTAAGTTGCTTCAGTCATGTTCAACTTTTTGTGACCTTATGGACCGTAGCCCGCCAGGCTCCTCTGTCCATGGGATTCTCCAGGTGAGAATACTGGAATGAGTTGCCGTGCCCTCCTCCAGGGGATCTTCCTGACCCTGGAATTGAACCTACATCTCTTTTTTCTGCATTGGCACGTGGGTTCTTTCCTACCACCTGGGAAGACCGAGGCTCAAGGTCTAGTAGAAGTCAACTCATTTGTCATCTTGGCTGTTTGTTCCTAATCAGTTTATGTCATGTCCTAGGCCGATGTCATTCTTTTCTGTGTTGTGCCCTGCCCCTTTCTCTCCTATTTCACCACTTCCATTTCTAACCTTTTAAATTTTATTCTTATTTTAATGAAGTTATTTTAACTTGGATCATTTTTTTTCTCATAACTTTCAAGACAAAAATTTCACTCATTTATGTTTCTTGTTCATGTAAAATTGTACAAGATTATAGCTCTGTCTTGGTGAATTTAAGCTGTTGTTTGTGAGCATGTACCACTTTTTCTTTTAAGTCAGTTTTCCCATGTCAAGTTTTATAGATCTAAATTTCTTCATCTTAAGGCAAAAATAATTTTATTGCATGCATTTTAGCAGTTGTCAATCTTAAATATTTTCCCCCCACCAAGATCAGATTTACTAATACTCGATATTGCTGTTGAGATGTGATTCCATGTTCAGTTTTTGAATCTAAAAGATACTGCAGTGTTCATCTTAGGTATTATCCTGTAAATGGCTTTTAAAAATGTTGAATATTTCTACCAATAATATCACTGCAGTATCAAAATATCCATGGGTTCAAAAAATCCTGCTTTAATATGAAAATGCATGATATACTTTGATATATACTTTTAAAATAATTATATAGATGTGCTGATTTGATTCTGTATAATTTCAAACTATGTTTTCTTTACCCACCTGTAACAGTTATTGATTAAAGTGATTATATCAACTTGAAAATGTAATATGTAATGAATTTAGACCAGGAACCCAAGAGTAAGTGTGATTTATAATTGGGAGGCTGAAGTTTGAACTGACTGAGACACTGCTATGAAAGTGAAAAGTGAAAGTGGAGTCGCTCAGTAGTGTCTGACTCTTTGTGACCCCATGGGCTATACACTCCATGAAATTCTCCAGGCCAGAATACTAGAGTGGGTAGCCTTTCCCGTCTCCAGAGGATCTTCCCAACCCAGGGATTGAACCCAGTTCTCCCACATTGCAGGCAGATTCTTTACCAGCTGAGCTACCAGGGAAGCCTGATACACTGTTATGGGTGTGATTAAAAACAAGGCTAAGCAGACAGTTCTTCATCATAGGTCAGGATGTGGTAATAATACTGGAACTATTGTAACATGCGAACCTTAATACCTATGCATACTCTTTTAAGAAATAGCCCCTTTTAACTTTTCCACAAATAGACCTTTAAATGTTCTTCAAAAGTGAATTAGACCTTTTTATAATGCAAATCAGCAACTCACTACTTCTTTGCTTTGCATTTATTTATTTATTATATTATATTATTTCATTTATTAAACCTATGCAAATGTTTTTTTTTAATTGCGTACTCTTTGTGTGTGTACTTAATAGACATGCAATCATGAGTTAAACCTGCCTTATCCAATATAATAACCACAAACACATGGATTGAGATGTAAATACATATAAAATGTGTTGTAGATTTTAAAGACTTAGTACTAAGAAGTGTAAAGTATCTCAATAATTTTTACATTGACTACATGTAGAAATGGTGGTAATTTTTAAATATATTGAGTTAAAATCCATGAAGTTGTTCAGTCATATCTGACTCTTTGCAACCCCATGGACTGTAGCCTTCCAGGCTCTTCCATCAATGGGATTTCCAAGGCAAGAATACTGGAGTGGTTTGTAATTTCCTTCTCCAGGAGATCTTCCAGGGATCAAATCTGGGTCTCCTGCATTGTAGGCAGACTCTTTACTGTCTGAGCCACCAAAGAGTTTTAACTAAATCTACTTGAAAATTAATTTGATTTCCTTTTACCTTTTCTTACATATATCTGGGCTTCCCTGGTGGCTCAGTAGGAAAGAATTTGCCTGCCAATGCAGAAGATGTAGGTCTGATCCCTGATCCAGGAAGATCTCCTGGAGGAGGAAATGGCAAGCCACTCCCAACCCAATATTCTTGCCTGGGAGATCTCATGGAAAGAGCAGCCTTGCAGGCTACAATCCATGAGGTCACAAGGAGTTGGACTTGACTTAGCAACTGAATAACAACAACAGCAATGTATATTTACTGGAAAATTTTAAATTTTTTATATAGCTGAAATCTGTGGTTCACATCATATTTCTGTTGGTCAGCAACTACAGTGCAGGCACAGAAGAATTCCCAAAGGTTTCATAGTCTAAAGGGGAAACAAACCAAAGAAAAATTTTCAGTGACTAGCTAAGTGATAAAGAGCATGGACTTTGATGTTTCATTGGACCTGAATTCAAGTTTTCTTTTCTATAACTTAGTATGTGATTTAAATCAAGTGACTTAATCACTGTGTCTCAGTTTTCCTTACCCTTAAAATGACTTTTTACCATTTTCCTGATAGAGTTTTTGTGACAATTCATTGAAATACAAGGCCTTCCCTTGTAGCTCAGTTGGTAAAGAATTTGCCTGCCATGCAGGAGATGCCAGTTGGATTCCTGGGTTGGGAAGATTCCCTGGAGAAGAAAATGGCACACCATTCCAGTATTCTTGCCTGGAGAATCCTATGGACAGAGGAGCCTCGCAGGCTGTAGGGTTGTAAGAGTCAGGCACGACTTAGTGACTAAACCACCACCATTGAAATGCTACTTGAGAAGTACTTAGCAGAGTCACTGGAATACAGATAATGCTTAATAAGTAACAGCTGTTATGATGATGGTGTTATTTATGTTGTTGTGATGAGAAGTATGGCACTTAGCTGTAAGTATGTACAGAGTGCTGTGAGCAGAGAGGTGAAGAGACACTTGGATCAAATGGGTAGACCATGGAAAATGACTTCTAAACTACATTTTAAAAGGTGATTAAGAACCAACCAAGTAGACAGAAGTAACAAGGGAAAAGTGTGAGTGGCAGTGGGAAAAATTATTACAAAAATGTATGGAGTCATGAGAAAGCTCACCTTCCCAGACCACAGTGAGTTATTTTACATAAGCATAAGAAAAGTGATGAGGAAAATTGAAGCCTACCACTAGAAAGCAACTCCAAATACCTAGTTATGCTGCTAAAAATGGTATGTGTATATGTGTGTGTGCCTGCTCACAGAGAGGCATACTTATAGTATCAGAAGACTTTCTAAATATCCAAATTTATCATATACTTCAACTCACACCCTGCAAACCTCCAAAACCAGGTAAAAAGAACATAATAAATTTGATTCATCAAGTAAGGGAGAACGTCTCTAAAAACAAAAAGCAAATAAACATTTTGTTAAAAGAAGATTAAAAGAATAAAAGAAACCTAAACATGATTGAGGATGTTATTTTGAAATTGGCTTTTGCCCCATTTCCTGCAAACTAAATTGCATCTTGGTGTACTGATGCCAAAAAGCAAGCTGAACTGAAAATACAGATGCTCCCAATTTAAAACCACCCATTGGAAATGAAAGAAAAAGCAGGCAAAATAATGAAACCACGTTAATGCTTATAGATGAGTACTATTTGGAAGATATTTTAATAAACAAATGTTTATTTTAGTTGCTTAGAATATTCTCTTGGATTCTAGGTACATAAATTTCTACCCACGTTCCCTAGTTGCCATAACAACTTGATGCATTTGTTCTCTTGTGTCATTTTTTATCACATCAATTTTTTTAAACTTTGGTTGCTAGGATAACAGTATAGTTGTTAAATTTATTCTATTCACATTTTGTCCTGCTGGAAACTGGTAATTTACTTTTATTTTTCTCTGAAGAAACTCATATTATAGTAGTGTAATATGGAAAATAGTGGCCTGAATTCTAATACAAGTTAATATGAAAATTTTAATTATGTGCATTAATTTATGCCCAGATGTTATTACCTTTGTGACATGGAAGACGGGTAGTGATTTTCTCATTCTAATCTGAAGAAAGAACCCACCTTTGCTGTGCAGGGTGGGGGAAATAGACCGTTGAAGTTGTAATTTATTTCCATGCATGACTTCATCCAGTCTTAGTTCTGGGAAACTAGTCATTTCAAGAAATAGTCACACCAGAACTGCAATTGCTGAATCCCTTAGTAACTACCTTGCCTCACTACAAAATGTGAGCTCATTTATTACAAAGAATGAACCCTGACTTAGTAGCAATCCCTAATATATGTTACATTTTTGTTTTAGTTGCTAAGTCTCTTTTGCTACCCATGGACGGTAGCCCACCAGGCTCCACTGTTCATGGAATTTCCCAGGCAAAAGTACCGGAGTGGGTTGCCATTTCCTTCTCCAGAGGGTCTTCTTGACCCAGGGATTGAACCAGCATCTCCTGCGTTGGCAGGCAGGTTCTTTGCCACTGAGCCACCAGGGAAGCCCAATCTATGCTGACCCACCTCTAAAACGTGATCTCTTCTATCAAAAGTCTTATTGTCCTGAATTAGGTATTGAGGATATAGGGCTTTACATACATTTGTTTCTATTTATTTAGCTAACACCCACAGCTTCCTCTATTTTTATTGCTTTTAATGATACTTTCGTGAAAACGACAAGTTACATCACTTAAAATTGATGATATTCTGGTCCCTTCTAATTCAGTTGTTACAATTTGGACAGGCTGGGCTGGGAGGCATGCCAGAGTGTAAGGGGAGACAGGCAGGTGACTCCGGTCAGAGACTTGGTTAGACTTTGATAATTACCAGCTGTGTTACCCGTGGTAGTTATCTGCTGACTCTTAGTTATCAGAAGTGCAAAACAGGAATGAAAATAATTATCCCATAGATCTTTAGGGAAGGAATTCAGAGAGACTATATTTAAAAAGTGTTTGTTGCTCAGTCGTGTGTCCGACTCTTTGTGACCCCGTGCACTGTAACCTGCCAGGCTCCTCTGTCCCTGGAATTCTCCAGGTAAGAATGCTGGGGAAGGTAGCCATTTCCTCCTCCAGGGGATCTTCCTGATGCAGGGATCGAACCCAGGTCTCCTGCATTGCAGGCAGATTCTTTACCATCTGAGCTACCATGGAAGCCTCAAAAGGCCTTTAGTATAATGTGCACCGCATAATAGATGCTCAAAACATCTACTGCCTCTTCTCCTATTCCCTTCTACTGAGGCCAGTGAGAGCGAGAAGCAGAGACCAGGGACATTCCAGTACCGTCATGAGTATAGGAGCAGCCTCATCTTTCAACCAGTAATCTCATTTTGAGAGGTAAAGGGAGCCTGGTTACTTTGAAATTAATTTAGACGGGAATTGCTGTTCTTGATATCTCAGCCTGCTCAGTGAAGTAAATGAGGGGTATGGTAGCAGGAACCTCCAGGAAGCCATAGTATTCAGTGTTTTGTGTTGTTGTAAGGGTGTTTGTGTTAGAACATGGACCCAACCACAATCTGATGTTCTGTGTAATAAGAGAAATCTTCCTTGCAAAAGCTTTGTCATTGGTGAAAGTGGCTCAGTCGTATTTGACTCTCTGCAACCCCAAGAACTATAGCCCACCAGTCTCTTCTGTCCATGGAATTCTCCAGGCAAGAATACTGGAGTGGGTAGTCGTTCCCTTCTCCAGGGGATCTTTCCAACCCAGGGATCAAACCCATGTCTCCCGCATTGCAGGCGGATTCTTTACCATCTGAGCCACCAGAGAGACTCATTGTCATAGGATCTGGAGACAATTTTGGGCTCTATTTTGAGACTTTGGAAAAGTCACCCAACTTCTTAAAACCTCAGTGTTCCATTTATATGTAACATTATTAATCAAAACATTAATTGAGCGCCTATAGATAACACGTACTTTAGGGTTTCTTCTTGGTGGCTCAGAGAGTAAAGAATATGCCTGCAATGCAGAAAACCCAGGTTCAATCCCTGGATCTGAAAGAGTGCCTGAAAAAAGGAATGGCTACATACTCTAGTATTCTTGCCTGGAGAATCCCCACAGTCAGAGGCACCTGATGGGTTATAGTCCATAGGGTCGCAAAGAGTTGTACACAACTGAGTGACTGACACTTTCAATTCATTAGTGTCACAGGTAATAAATGTAAGATACTTTCAATAAATGTTTTAATACTAGACTACTGTGGCTAATGGTGGTATTAATAATAATGACAATGTTGAATGCCAGTGTTGGGACTCTGGCTTACTTGCCTGGGAAGCAGTGCAGACTTCTGTCCTTTCAGGAAAAAAAAAGAGGGTTTTAGGAGAACAAATGAGTGTTCAGAGCTGATTGCAGGCACACTGAATCTTGGACCTAAGACAGTAAGGCAAATGCCTACCATCTTCAGTTATTGGTGAATTGTTGTTGTTCAGTCACTAAGTCGTGTCAGACTCTGCAGCCCCAGAGACCGCAGCACGCCAGGCCTTCCTGTCTCTCACTGTCTCCTGGGGTTTGCCAAAGTTCATTCTTGGTGAATGTGAGAATGATAATACTCTGCTGGGCTTGGTCCAGACTGACTCCAGAAATGAGAGTGCTGTGTCTCCAGATTGAAGAAACAAGTGTCTTCACTTGAGAGGGACTGAGGAGGCTGGAACTGACAAGTTACTATGAACTTATTCCTCTCAATGCCTAAAGCACTCTCGAGAAATAAGCCAGAGCATTCAGGGAGATGCATCAACTCTGTCAGGCCACTAGGGTGTCATTTAGAATCTCTCTGCTGGAACAATGGAGACACATAAATTTCAACCCACATTCTCGGGTTGCCATGGTAACTTGATGCACTTGCTTTGAAGTATCTTTTGTGTCCCCCCTTTTTTCTTTGCTTTTAAAACTACATTTGTTCTTGTAAGGCAATCCTCTTCTCTCTCTGCTCTCTCCTCTCCTGTTTTACTTTCTTGCTCTCTCTTTGTCTCACACACACACCCAGCGCCAGATAATTGTTAGAAAAGGGATAGATTTCTAAAGCCTTTCCATTGATAAAAAAAATAACAGATTGTATATCTTAAATAAAACTTGTAGAGTAACTGGTTCATTCCTCAAACAGCTAACTGGTTTAATATTTCCTTAGCAACTGCAGTGTAGTAGACTGAATAAGCAGTGTAATTCTCATTGCATGTTTCCTCCACGTGTTTACTTTAACATGTTTACATTGTGATGGGAAGTATGCTTCAGTATAAAGAGCAACAGGAGACTTGGGCTTGCATTCAGGCTCTAGTCATCTCTTACCTGTGTGACCTTGGATAAGCTAACTGACCACTCTGAGCTGCATGTGAAAATGGGTCGATGGTACTTGTAAGATATTTGGCAGAAATAAATTGAGATCAGAGAGATAGATTACCTAGAGTAGGTCCTGCTGCTAGTGTTGACAAGTGCTCACTTGTGTCCAACTCTTTGAGATCCCATGGTCTGTAGCCCTTCAGGCTCCTCTGTCCTTGGAATTTTTCCAGGGAAGAATACTGGAGTGGGTTGCCATTTCCTTCTCCAGAATAGGTAAATGTTCTCCAGACATTATAAAGAAATGTTAATTTTTTTTACCTCTAACTAACACAATGTATTTAAAAAGCAAAATATCTTCTGATTTTACTCATTAGTTGAATACATATTTTCTTTTTTATTATACATATTTCCACATCACAAAAAGTAATTAAATACTTTCCTTGCCTGGATACTCACCATGTACATAACTCACAATGGAAAAAGGCATTTCCCAGAAGTCTCCAAGGGAAGCTGACCTTTTGTTACATTCAGTTATGATCATTTACCTAGGTCTTTACCTGATTAAAAATATCAAACTAATAACAAGGCGATTTACAAACTGTTCTACCTACTGAAAAACAATAGTCACCACCACAACGAAGTTTCCCTTTCATGTAGGAAATGGCTGTGCTACAAGAACATCCTAAATGTACAAATATATTTAATCAGAGGCTATAGGGAAGCAGGAAAATAACATTAGCTATGCAGGCAAAGGGCTTTTGTCAGTCTGTGAGAGCTGCTATTGCTATGCATTTGTGTGTCGTGTTGACAGCAAAGAAGCAACAAGGGGACAGAAGCAAAATTAAGCTTTAAAGGAGAACTGCAGTTATATGACACGGCACCTGCTGTTAAAGGCACTGGGTCTTTTAGAGAGTCAGACAACTGAAAGGAAAGAGATCACAAGCAAAATTCTTAAAGAGATAATATTCAAATTGCAATAATTTTTAAAATATATTTGTAGCAGGGAAAACAAGTATAAGAAGGAAAAAAAATTCTCCTTTAGTGCGGGTAAGATAGAGGTGTTAAGTAAATAAAATGATTTAATAAGTATTTGACAGATTTATTGATCAAATAATATCCCATTGAATAATTGAAGAATTATTTGATTATAATTCAGAAAGAGGATAAACTTTGGGATATAGTTAAACCAAATTAGAATCCCATAGCTGAGTAGTTTGGGACAAGTGATTCAACCCTGATAAGCCTCAGTTTCTGTATATGAGATAGGAAAAATGAATTCTAGTGTAGCTTCTGGTATGAAACTTTGTGTAAATTAGACAAATCCTTTCGCCTCTATGGTTCTTTTTCTCTGATGGAAAAAAAAAAAAAAAAAGGGAGGGAGTTAGTCTCCAGGTGGCAGTTACCATGAGTATATACCTACAGATCTAATATTCCTAGGCTGTATGTGTTCTATTTAGTGCTGATAATTTACTCCATTGCTGAAGGTAAAGCCATTAAGGGCTTTAGTTTTAGGCTTCTTCTGAAGCCACAGTTTAGACTGGATCCAGAAATCAGATCCTGAAGGTAACAAGAGACGGCGGCTTGTAAGGATTTCAGGTCTTTGCCATGTACTACTGTATCTTCTTGGCTTCCCCAGTGACTCAGCAGTAAAGAGTCCACCTGCAGTGCAGGAGACGCAGGAGATATGGGTTCAATCCCTGGGTCAGGAAGATCCCCTGGAGGAGGACTTGGCAACCCATGCCACTATTCTTGCCTGGAGAATCCTCATGGACAGAGGAGCCCGGTGGGCTACAGTCCATAAGGTCACAGAGATGGACATGACTGAAGTGATTTAGCCTGCATGCACTGTATCTAGAAAATACGCAGTTTATTTGTCCCTAAGATCTGAGTGTTGATAGCCAGGTAACAGAGTACCCCCAGGACTCTAACTTGCCCTCGTCCTTAGTTAATGACAGGATTTTGTGGTTTTGTTTCTTTTTCTTTAACATTAATAAAGCACGTACTTTGTGCCAGGCACTGTACAAGGCTCATTAAACAAGGGTTTAATGAAATAACATACAATATTACTCATTGTGAAAAATATAGAAATATTTAATGTTATTTACTATGAAAGTAACATAAACTCAACATTTAAAAAACTAAGATCATGGCATCTGGTCCCATCACTTCATGGCAAATAGATGCGGAAACAGTAGAAACAGTGACAGACTTTATTTTCTTATGTGGCTTGTGATTGCAGCCATGAAATTAAAAGACACTTGCTCCTTGGAAGAAAAGCTATGACCAACCTAGACAGTGTATTAAAAAGCAGAGACATCATTTTGCCAACAAAGGTCCATCTAGTCAAGGCTATGGTTTCTCCAGTAGTCATGTATGGATGTAAGAGTTGGACCATAAAGAAGGCTGAGAGCCAAAGAATTGATGACTTTTGAATTGTGGTGTTGGAGAGACTCTTGAGAGTCCCTAGGACTGCAAGGAGATCCAACCAGTCAATCTTAAAGGAAATCAATCCTCAATATGCACTGGAAAGACTGATGCTGAAACTGAAGCTCCAATACTTTGGACACCTGATACAAAGAGCCAACTCATTAGAAAAGACCCTGGTGCTGGGAAAGGTTGAAGGCAGGAAGAGAAAGGGGATGACAGAGGATGGGATGGTTGGATGGCATCACTGCCTCAGTAGATATGAGTTTGAGCAAGTACCAGGAGATGGTGATGGACAGGGAGGTCTGGCATGCTGCAGTCCATGGGGTCACAAAGAGTCAGACACGACTGAGCAAGTGAACAACAACAGCTATCACAGAATGCAGAGGTTCACTTCAGTTCAGTTGCTCAGTCGTGTCTGATTCTTTGCAACCCCATGATTCACAGCACACCAGGCCTCCCTGTCCATCACCAACTCCCAGAGTCTACCCAAACCCCTGTCCATCGAGTTATTGATGCCATCCAACCATCTCGTCCTCTGTCGTCCCTTTCTCCTCCTGCCCCCAATCCTTCCCAGCCTCAGGGTCTTTTCTACTGAGTCAGTTCTTCACATGAGGTGGCCAAAGTACTGGAGTTTCAGCTTCAACATTAGTCCCTCTAATGAACACCCAGGACTGATCTCCTTTAGGATTGACTGATTGGATCTTCTTGCAGTCCAAGGAACTCTCAAAAGTCTTCTTCAACACCACAGTTCAAAAGCATCAATTCTTTGGTGCTCAGCTTTCTTTATAGTCCAACTCTCATATCCATACGTGACCACTGGAAAAACCATAGCCTTGACTAGACAGACCTTTGTTGGCAAAGGAATGTCTCTGCTTTCAATCTGATATCTAGGTTGGTCATAACTTCCCTTCCAAGGGGTAAGCATCTTTTCATTTCATTGGCTGCAGTCACCATCTGCTGATTTTGGAGCCCAGAAAAATAAAATCTGACACTCTTTCCACTGTTTCCCCATCTCCTTTCCATGAAGTGATGGGACCAGATGCCATGGTCTTAGTTTTCTGAATGTTGAGCTTTAAGCCAACTTTTTCACTCTCATCTTTCCCTTTCACCAAGAGGCTTTCTCGTTCCTCTTCACTTTTTGCCATAAGGGTGGTGTTGTCTGCATATGTGAGGTTATTGATATTTCTCCTGGCAATCTTGATTCCAGCTGGGTGTGTCCACCCAGCGTTTCTCATGATGTACCCTTCATATAAGTTAAATAAGCAGGGTGACAATATACAGCCTTGATGTACTCCTTTTCCTATTTGGAACCAGTCTGTTGTTCCATGTCCAGTTCTAACTATTGCTTCCTGACTTGCATACAGACTTCTCAAGAGGCAGGTCAGATGGTCTGGTATTCCCATCTCTTTCAGAATTTTCCACAGTTTATTGTGATCCACACTGTCAAAGGCTTTGGCATAGTCAATAAAGCAGAAGTAGATGTTTTTCTGGAACTCTCTGGCTTTTTTGCTAATCCAGCAGATGTTGGCAATTTGATCTCTGGTTTCTCTGCCTTTTCTAAAACCAGCTTGAACATCTGGAAGTTCACAGTTCATATATTGCTGAAGCCTGGCTTGAAGAATTTTGAGCATTACTTTACTAGTGTGTGAGGTGAGTGCAATTGTGCAGTAGTTCGAGCATTCTTTGGCATTCCCTTTCTTTGGGATTGGAATGAAAACTGATCTTTTCCAGTCCTGTGGTCACTCCTGAGTTTTCCAAATATGTTCACATATTGAGTGCAGCAGTTTCACAGCATCATCTTTAGGATTTGAAATAGCTCAACTGGAGTTCCATCACCTCCACTAGCTTTGTTCGTAGTGATGCTTCCTAAGGCCCACTTGACTTCACATTCCAGTATGTCTAACTCTGGGTAATTGCCTGTATTTCCAAAACTTTTATAGGTATTTCTAATAACTTTCCAGAGTTATTCTACCAATTTATATTCCAACTCACTATGAAGAATAGTACCTCTCCCTCAAGCTTTTGCTAACACTGCTTTGAATTATTATTATTTTTTGTAATAATAACATATGATACTAAAGACTGTTATTTGGGATATTTTGTTAAATGTTCTAGGCATGCTTTATTAAGACATTTTGCTATTCTCCTGATACCTCTCTATTCCCAGAAGAATTAATCTTAGTTTCTAGCTCAGAATTCTGTAGCCAGTTGTTTAGTGTCTGTCTTCTCAATGTGGTAGTCTGCAAGGGAAAGGAAGTGACCTTTTTAAGCATAATGACCCTGATTTACTGAGCAGTGATTTTCTTATAATCGGCAGAGTAGGTGGTCAATATATATAAATTGAATAAACAAATTAAAAAATTCAGATGAAGCAATCATTTTTAGATTTTAAGTCTAGACTAGGTCTCAGTCATTCATATTTTCCTTTATTCATGTCAGTGATAAAATATGGTTAGAAATTCTTTAATAAGACTTATTTACTTTCCCACATGGCCCTTCTTTGTTCTTGTTACTGAAGATGATGATGATGGTGTGTTGTTTTTTCCTTTCTTGTCTTCTTTTGGATTAATTGAACATTTTTTAGAATTCTGTTTTTATTATCTCTCTTAGGTTTAACCATCAACAGGTGGCTGACCTAAGTATTTAAAATATGGGATCCTTAATTTACCACACCTACTATTATGAGTTAATGTCTCGCCGTTTCACATGTGATGTTAGATGATTACAGCAATATAACTTCCATTTGTCACAGTCCGTTCTTTGTGCCATTGTTGTCATGCATTTTAATTATACACATGCTATAAGCCCCGCATACATTGTTGTTAATTTGTTTTAAAAAAGTTTAAAGAAATCAAGACATGAAAGACAAATTATCTACATGTTCGTTATGTCTGGCGTTCTTCATTCTCTAGTGTAGATCTCAAGGTCCATTTTTTATCTTTTTTTCAGTTTAAGGAACTTTCTGTAATATTTCTTGTGTTAAGGTCCTTGGCTGATGAGTTAGCTCACATTTTCTTATGAGAAAATGACTTTACTATGCTTCCATATTGAGAATACTATTATTGTTGCAGAATATGAGGATTTTTCTTTTAATGCCTTAACAGTATTGTTTCACTGTATTCTGAATTACTTTGTTCTTGATGAAAAGTCAGTTCTTACTGTTCATCATTATGAAATGTATTTATTTTATTGATAGCTTCTGTGATTCTAAAATTCATCTTTAATTTCCATTAATGTGACTATGACGTGCCTCAGTATAGCTTTCATTGTATTTATCTTGCATGGGGTTTGTTGAGACAGTTGGGTATCTGGGTTTGTATTTTTCATCATATTTGGGAAGAAATTAGCCACTGTTTTTTTAATTAGTTCATTTTTTATTGAAGGATAATTGCTTTACAGAATTTTGCTGTTTTCTGTCAAAGCTCAATATGAATCAGCCACAGGTATACATATATCTCCTCCCTTTTGAACCTCCCTCCCATCTCCTTCCCCATTTCATTCCTCTAGGTTGATACAGAGGCCCTGTTTGAGTTTCCCGAGCCACACAGCAAATTCCCGTTAGTTATCTATTTTATATATGGTAATGTAAGTTTCCATGTTACTCTATCCATACATCTTACCCTCTCCTTTCCTCTGCCCATGTCCATAGTCTATTGTTTATGTCTGCTTCCCCACTGCTGCCCTGTAAATAAATTCTTCAGCACCATATTACTCAGTCATAAAAAAGAACACATTTCAGTCAGTTCCAATGAGGTGGATGGACTTTGAACCTATTATACAAAGTAAAGTAAGTCAGAAAGAGAAAGATAAAATATTGTATTGTAATGCATATTTATGGAATCTAGCCACTATTTCTTGAAATATTTTTCTATCCTGATCTTTCTTTACTCTTCTTCTGAAACTTCAGTTACGTTTATATTAGACTGTGAGATATTTTTCTGCATCTTCAAATTCATGGGTATTTTCTTTTGTAGTACCAATCTCCTGTTAAGCCCATTCAGCATTTTTTTCAGTATTTTATATTAAAATGTTTTTTTTTTTATATTTTGAGTTTCTGTTTGTCTTTTATACAATTTCCTTTGTTAATTTTCTCCCAGGTGTTTCACTCATTGTATTTAGATTATGAAGAAGTCTTAAACATATTTGTTATCAGTGTCTAAAAAACTTTCCTTAGTTAATTCTAATATTTTGACACATTTGGAACTTTTTGTGTTGATTTGGCTTTTACCTCTCAGTTATAGGTCACCTGTTTCTTCTTCGTACATAACTAGTAGATTTTGGTAGCATACTGTATACTATGCGCTCTTCATTGTGAGGGTTTGGGTTTTGTAATCCTCCTTTAAAAAGTGTTGGATTTTAGTTTGGGCAGGCAGTTAATTTACTGACAAGTGAGCAGCTTTTTTTTTTTTTTTTAAATCATTTATTTTTTACCACAGTGATTTTCCATTTAAACATTTTTTTTATTTTATTTTATACTGTACTATGGTTGATTAATAACGTTATGTTAGTTTCAGGTATACAGCAAGCTTTCTCTTTCTCTGTCTCTGTCCCTGCATGGGATGCATTTTAGTAAGTCAAAGACCTAAGGGAAAATGCATTCCAATATACATTAGATGCTGACAAATACTATTTGATACCAATTATATGAGATACCTAGAACAGACAAATTCGTGGAATCTAGAAAGTACATTGTTGGATAACAGGGCCTGGGGGATGGGACACAGAGGGGATGGGAGTTAACGTTTAATGGGGACAGTTTCAGTTTAGGGAGGTGAGAAGTCTGCGAGACGGATGATGGGGAGAGTCGCACAGCAGTGTGAGCGTCCTTGGTGCTGCTGAACTGTGCAGTTAAATATGGTGAAAATAATACTGTTTTCTATTTACCACCATTTAAAATTTTTTTTTAAAAGAAAGGACTAAGGGAATCCCTACACAAATTTCTGGAGCACTTTCTGAGATTTCTCCTTTAATAACAGCTCTGAATTTCAGCTCAGAGTGGCCTCTGTTCATTGCTTGTCATCTACTACCTTCTCAGATCAGAAAGTAACTCCAAGCAGAAAGAGAAATTGTGTGGCTCACCTCTAAGTTTCTGTTTGCCTAGGGAATCACAGTCCTGCGTTGCTTATTGTCCAGAATCTGAGGTGTTGCTTCATATATTTTATCCAGTTTTGTAGTTGTTTATGGCAATTAGTCTTATCCGGTACTAGGTATTACACTTTGACTACTAGCAGACATTTTTGTCATTGCAAAACTTTAAAAAGTCTGACTGCAATGCGAGTGTCAAAAAATGACAAACTTAAAAAAAATTATTTCTTTTTTAACTGAAGAACAATTTCTTTACAGAATTTTGTTGTATTCTATCAAACATCAACATGAATCATTCATAGGTATACATACATCCGCTCCCTCTTGAACCTCCCTCCCATCTCCCTTCCCATCCCGACCTAGAGGGGTTGTTTGACAGAAAAGAACAAAATTAAGAATGAATATAGAGTTATATCTAGGATATACTGTAGAAGTAAAAAAAGCAAAGTGTCAAGGAATATCTATAATATGCTATTTTTCATGTAAAAAAGGAGAAATAAAAACGTATGTATGTATTTCCTCATTTGTATAATAGTCAAAATAGGAAGAATAAGTTAGATGTTAATGGTTTTCGTTAAAAGACATAATTGATATTGGTCAAAGTATGATTATATTGGAATAAAAACAGAAGGAGAGTAACTTTGATTATACTTTTTTATATAGTTCTGAATTTTAGAAGCACAGTAATATTTCACATAAGAATAAATAAAACTAAAACGGACTATAAACTAGCAAATGAGCCTAACTATTATAGATGAATGATACAAGTGTCTTGGAGAGAAATTAAATAATTAACTTTGAAAGACAGAACTTGACTGTTTTCACTAAGGTTAATGGTAAAATGATGAACCTTTAGTTAGGTTTTCTTTTTTTTTTTATTTTTGTTTTTTTTTACAAGGCCAGGAGTTAGCAGTTTCAAAGATGCTTTATGGGTTTTCCAAGATTTAATAAATAAGTATATTGTGAATATTACACAGAGGAGGAAGATCAATAAGAGTGCTCTTTCTTTCTCTCTAAATGTACACACATGTATTCATAGATTTATAAAATTTCTCTTGCTGTGTCTTTTAAGAGGGCCTAGAAGCAATGGTGCTCAGTAATAATAAGAACAACTAGGCCTCAAATTTTGTTTTCTAAATAGCAGTCTCTATCAAATGGAACCAGAGCTCCTTGGAGAAATGGCTAATTCTAAGGCTGAGACAAAGGAAAAAAAGTAGGAGATGAGCCTGGGAAATCTTGCTCTACTGGGAAGGAAGAAAATGCTCAAAACTTAATGACGATATTCAAAAAGACACAGGAGCCAACTTGAAGAGAATCCCATTGGCCAAATTTTGGACAATTTGAACAATAAAGTAATTAAATACAGTAACAGGTTATAATCCATACAATAAAATAAAAATCTATGAGTTTATACTGGTAAAAAAAATATTAATAAACAAACAAAGGAGAAGAAAAAACTCTTTTTTATGGGAGAATGCCAACTAACAGTATAGAAAGAATGAAGGTTTTTAGGAAACCACCACTGGCAGCCCCCGTAGTAGTAACTGTTTCAAGCAAGAATCATAAATGAATATTAAAATTAGTGAATGAATGTGAGTGAAACACAGTCTTTTTATCTAAGCTCAAAGTATCTTCTACTAGATTCTTAAATACACAGGGGAAGATGACTTTAGAGGGAAGAAACCCGGCAGAGCCATCTTAACCATGTGGTCCACAGTCACACTACCAGTCAGTGGGATAACTTACCCAACAGCGTGTGCCTCCAGGCAAGTGGCATGCTGAGAGGCACACACTGTCACTTCTGTGATAGTTTTATGAAGGATGTATTATCTGAATTTATTCATAAGGAAGTGTTAGCTAAACTGAAATTAAGAGCATTTGATAAAATGTCCAGTACTGTTCAAAACATCAAGGCCTTAAAAGACAAAGAAAGACTGAATTGTTCCAGATTAAAGTAAAAATACATCAAAAATAATGTCACAAATGATCCTGGATTGGATCTTGACAAAAAACTAATGACATTGACAGGATGATTGGTAAAAGTTGAATAAGGTCCATGTATTAGACTGTAATATTGTTTCAATGACATTTTCTTGGTTTTTACAGTGTTAATATTTTGGAAATCTGTGTGAGGGAAGCAAGGTATTCTTTTCCTATTTTTGCGACATTGGGTCAGCCTGAAATTATTCTAAAATGTGTTTTAAAATTAAGAAAAATATAAGCAGTAAATAAATAAGGTCAATATGTCTGTGTGAGCTATATTTTAAAAATATTTCTCCATTTTTGACTCCTCTCCTTTCCCTATCATATCTCTTCTTAACCCTTCTTTGGTTTCTTATTTCCCATGAGAAAATCTAAATTCTTTGGCTTGATGTGTAAAACCTTTCTAAACTTGCCTCTGCTTACTTTTTTCTATTTTCCTTTTTTTACAACTCCTTGCCTCATGGTTTAGCAACACTAGATTCTCCAGCTACCTCATCCTGTTTTGTTGTCCTGTGTCTGGCATAGGACATGCTAGGATATGTCTGGCCTATATCCTGTGTCTTGCTTATCTGGCAGCTTGTTTTTCCATGGCATCCTTTGCTTGTTTCTAACACTTTAAATTGAAATTATCAATTTATATAATTGACTCATCTACTTCACTCTGTTTCTTAAAGGTCTGGCATCATAGTAAACATTATTTGAATGTTCATCGAACTGAACCTGTTTTGGATTTCCATAACACTTTATCTGTATTTCTTTTTTGATATGCAAAGTCTTCTACCTGAATTATAATGATTTTTGTATCTATCTCATTTCCTTTCTTACGTTACTTTTTTTGTTTATGAACCACCTCTTATTTGTGCTTTCCTCATAACATCTAGTTCAATACCTTGTATGTAATACACTTTAAAATATGTTTGTGGAATCAACAAAAAGATTGAGGACCTTTTTTTTTGAAAACTGTGTATTTAGTCTTGAGCTCTTAGGTAGTGCCTAGTTTTATTTCTTCCTGGCCACCTTTTCAAGGAACTGTAAGGCTTTTATCTTCAGGAATCACAGTGGAGTTTACTATTCTCCAGCAAAAGGAAATAACTTAGGTTAAATTCACCTGTTGTTTGCAATGCTGAGGCAGAGTCTGTGAGACAGCAGCGTGGTGTTTCCTATGACCTGAAAGGGTATTCCACCACACACTTCCGTAGAGTGTAGTGCTTCTTATATCTGAAGAGGATATTACAAAGGGAAGTAAAATTAGATGCCTTATATATACAAAGGCTAGAAAATATTAAATAGGACTGGGCTCTTCCAGAGCCCAGGTGTGATCTACCCCAGGCTAATCTGTGTGGTTCGCATGCACAGAGGATAAGACAGGGCAGCGCTGCCCAGCGAGTGGCCTGGCGTCTCCGGACCAGTGTGACTTGCTTTTTTGAGTCTGTAAGGCTTTTGGTCCTTGAAAGGACACAGATTTTGTGCATGATACTCACCAGTATTAACATTGATTTTTGCAGAAAAAAATGTCCGGTTTGAGCAAAATAGTATAAATCAATAAACAAATAGACCAAGCAAATAGATGTACAAAACAGTTAAATATGATGAGTGCTTGTTTACCTTACTGATTTAAGAAAGAAACTTACTATACAATTATTTTAAATGGAAAACCTTTCTGATATATAAAAAGATAAATCTGTTTAAAGTTGATAAATATTTGTTGAGATACTCTATAATGCAGAATAAACTTGTGTAAACATTGTGTAATTAAATAATTCAGTAAATACCTATGTATATTTATTGTGTTCATGAAGGATATGGAGCTAGTGGTACACTCATTGCTTTCAATAGTATTAAAATATAGTTGAGTAGATAAGATAAACTATAAATAATGTTAAGTTTTACTTTGGTTTATATTCTAAGATGTTCTTAAAGCAAACCGGGTAGACTAACCATTATTAAAGACGTAAAGGGAAAGTATATATCCTGAAAGCATTATGATATGAGTTTTCCGTATAGCTGGATTAAGGGAGCACTGGCTTTGGGGAAGACAGCAGAATATATCCTTAAGGAAATGGGTAATGTTGTTGCCAGAAATGGGGTACTCAGAAGTGGAAGTGGGCTCTGAAGAGAACATGATTCCATTTAGATTGAACAGATTTGGGGTATCAGTGTGATTTTTAGAGAGAATCCAAGCAAGCAACTGAAAATGTAGGAATAGAAGTTGAAAACAAGATCCTCTAGATTTGAATCATGTGGAAGTGTGTATTGAGGAAGAATTAGATGAAGGGAATTTTGGAGTAATAGCTGAACTCAGGGAGGCTAAAAAGAGGAAGAGAAGATGAAAGGGAAGAAACAGTTAAAGATACAGAGTATCAACTAGGAGAGAGATGTGCTTCAGATGTAGAGGTAGCTGTTTCCAGAAGGAAGAAGTAGCTAATGGTATGGCATGCCAGAGAAAGTGAAAGACAGTGAGGTCTGGAAAGTCCTCTGTGAATTTTGTGTGCACTAAGTTGCTTTAGTCATGTCCAAATCTTTGTGACCCTATGGACTGGAGCCTACCAGGCTCCTCTGTCCATGAGATTCTTCAGGCAAAAATACTGGAGTGGGTTACCACTTCCTTCACCAGGGGAATCTTCCTGATGCAGGGGTCGAACCCAAGTCTCTTTTATCTCCTGCATTGGTAGGCAGGTTCTTTACTTCTAGCGCCACTGGGAGTTTTAACAGTGCAGTATTCAGGGAAGAAATAGCATTCAGGCATTAAAACAGAAGCCACAAACTTGCTGTCCTTATGTAACAATCTGCATTTTGTTTGGTCTATTCTGTGGTGCTCAATGAAACTTAAAGACATATGATTTCTGCCGATATTTAAAAAAATAAAGATACTTCACATCCAAGTTTTCTTGAAAGTTCTAAACATCTGGTAATGCTGGGTCTGGATTTCCTCATTGCAACAAAAATGCCTGAAAATGACTAGAGACTGCACCCATTAGACAGGTCATGAGCTCCCCATTTTGGCAAAGATCATCCATGTCTTCCTAAATATTGCCTATACCTGGTTCATTTTACTTATTTTAAGCACATGAAATTATTTGACATTTTTACATCTAGATCAGTGGTTTTCAGACTAGGTTGTGTCAAAGTCACACAGGAGACACAGATTACAGGACCCTACACCAGTTGTTTCTGACTCATTTGGTCTAGGGTGGATCTCAAGAATTTTTCTTTCTAACAAGTTTCCAGCTAATGCTGTTGCTCCTGATCTGGGGGCCAGTTTGAAATGTTAAAGGGTGAATTGTAAGGAAGTAGTTCATAAATTTAGTGCAGTAGTTAGGTGCATAGACTTTGTGTTCACATAGAACTTGGTTCGTCTTTTCAGTCCAGGAAATAAGAATGATAGAGCCTGTTTCATAGACTTCTGTTTTAATCTACATAAGATAATGAGTGCACAATATGTATGGATATCTTCAAAGTGCCTAGCTTACTGTAACTTTTCATTAAATAATTCTGTTGTTGTATTTTGCTGTTGTTTAGTCACCAGTCGTGTCTGACTCTTGGCAACCCCATGGGCTGCAGCACTCCAGCCTTCCCTGTCCTTCACAATCCCTCAGAGTTTGCTCAAACTCATGTCCATTGAATTGGTGATGCCATCCAACCATCTAATCCTCTGTCTTCCCCTTCTCCTCCTGCCTTCAGCCTTTCCCAGCATCATGGTCTTTTCCAATTGTTGCTATTACTGCTGCTGTTATGTGTTTTAAGAATATTGACTCTGGGGAAGAGAAGGTCTGGGGTGTATTACTCAGTTTGGAGCAAGAGTGATCAGGGTCCTTTTTGTTGTTGTTGTTAAGAATGAAATATATGAGAAAACGTCTATTTCTGTAATAGCCAAATTGATGGGAAGTAACCAGTGGAAGGCATAATGGTAGGAATAGAAAAAAAAAGAAGCATAGAAATGCAGTCAAGATACTGAGAATTAGGAAGTATACATGAGACACCAAGTGGTATGAGTTAGGAGTATTGGAGATTCATAGCATCCCACTCAGCTTTGGGATGCTTGAAAAGAAGGGAAACCTTATGCAGTGGGTGTCATTATCTCCATATTTTAGATGACAAAAGTGGGATTCAGAAAATTTAAATATTGTCCCATTCCACCCAGCTAGAGGATAGAAGAAAAACTCATTTCTTCCTTGCTCTAAGACCCAAACTCTTTCTTTCTGAGCAAGATGACTTTCACAGCCAAATTTTTTACTATCAGACATTCTTGCTTCTCTTAATAAATTCTCCTTGTCCTAAGAATTATTTCAATGTCATATCCTCCGGGAAGCCTCTTTTGATTGCATAATCTGGTAGAGAAGATCCTCTTATACTTTATATCTATTATTATAATTAGCACATTGTATTATAAATTACATACTTATATATCTATCTGTCCTGTTAGAGCTCCTTGGAGGCTCAACTGTATATCTGACTGTTTCTGAATTTCTAGGGTTTGATGAATATTTGTTTAATAGGTAAAAAAAAAAGATGAAAGATTAAGCTCGATGAAAAGACAGATGCCTAGATAGATGGAGGGACAAACAAACAAAAGGGAAAAGGGACTCTGATCTGGCTCAGAGGGGTGTCGAACTCAGCCACCTCAGGGTACTCAGGTAGCCCGTGTTGGAAGCAGTCGTTTGCTTTGTGCTCAGTCCGGGATGATGGATGTGCTGCCATGTTTGGTATGACGAGCATAAGCAGCTGTGGCTGCAGTGCAGCCTCAGTCAGCTTGATTCCAGTTGGTCTCCTCCCATCTTTATTGTGGGCATCTCTGATTTGAACAGTTCATGCCTCCAGGGAGGCATGTGTTTCGTTTGTCAGTCTGCAGCATTCCACGGGGAAGACCAAACATTTAGGTCATTGACAACATCCCAAGAGTCAGGGGATATAGCAGGGTTTATCAAGAAGCATCTGGAGAAGGGGTTGGCAACGCACTCCAGTGTTCTTGCCTGAAAAATTACACGGATAGGGGAGCTTGGCGGGCTATAGTCCCCATGGGGTTGCAAACAGTTGGACACAACTGAGCAACTAACACACAGACACATGCATCAGGAAGCATGTTGGCTGGAGTTTTGTGAATGACCTGAAGTTCTGGCCCCTGAGTGGAGATAACACATCTATTTTCATTTCCGTGTAGCTGGAACTGAGGACCAACAGCATCAGCATCCTAGTATGGACACCATTGGTTTTAGTTTAGCTAAATTGTTAGTGAAGCAAGCCCCAGTATTTGGTGAAGCTTCCATGAAGTGAGGACCTCACTGAACCAGCAGCTCTGCTTCAGGGGATTTTGGGTGGAGGCTGCCTCTCTTTTCCAGGGGTGAATCAACCAGTGTCATCCATTCAGACCTATATCTCAGAGGAGTCATTTAAGTTGTGGGGCTACAAAGGTAGACAGTGGACCACAGCTTGCCCATGAGCTTCCAACATAGCCTGTTGATTTGGGTCTCAGTTTAAGGGTGCTGATTTGTGTGTTGGCTGATAATGAAGACTGAGTCAACTGTCCTAAGACCATACTCTAGTACTCAAAGTCCACTAAGGTGCTGAGCCTCCTTTATGATGCTTGAGCCTTAAGAGATAACTGTCTTTCCTAGAATGCTAGAGGAAACTTGCCCAGATAGCCTCAATTTTGTCAGACTTCATTATTCACTCCTGCTGGCTGAACTTTCTGACTTACCCACTAATAGCACTTATCTGTATAGTAACAACTTTGAACATCGTAAAGTAAAGCCACTCCATGCTAAATCTTCATGGCGAATAGTAGAGGAATTCAGGTATTGAAGAGGCACTGTAAACATATCAAAGCCCTTACCATATGAATATAAATTGGTCATAGACCTTGAATGCCAGTGGAACAGAAAAAAAAAAAGATGTTATAGAGATAGCATATCAAGTGCCCTCAGTCAGTGAAGTGGATTTAGTTGCAGTTACGGTGTTTGGAATGGGCTTCCCAGGTGGCCCTAGTGGTAAAGGACTCACCTGCCAATGCAGGAGATGTGAGAGACGCAGGTTCTATCCCTAGGTCAGGAAGATCCCTAGAGGAGGTCATAGCAACCCACTCCAGTATTCTCGCCTGGAGAATCCCATAGGCAGAAGAGCCTAGTGGGCTGCAGTCTGTTGAGTCACAGAGAGTCAGACACGACTGAAGCAATTTAGTGTGTACACACGCACAATGTTTGGAATAGCTGAGGCTATAGGATCAACAACTAAAGCCACTCAGCAGTCATCCACTGTAAGCCTCCAGCTCCCATTAGCCTTTCTTGGTGTCCAAACTTGGCTGTTATTTTAAGATACTGCATCTTGTGCTAGCCCTGCAGGCTTTTAAGTCCTTGAGGTTATGATTTCACCTTTTTCTCCTGAGAGTCTGTTGTTTCTGCTGGACTATCTCAGAGAAAAAAAAAAAAGAATTGGGGAGTGATTTACATGTTCCATTAGCATTTCCCTGCATTAACTCATCCTGATCGGGTGAATCCCCTCTGGACTTTATGAAATTTGCAGTGAAATGTTAATACCCATTTTATCTTCAGCAGTGAAAGCTGCTTGAATGATACATTGATGATACATAAATCATACACTGACTCAGCCCAAAGGGCTGTGTACACAGGGTCGTTAAGCTTTTCTTCCCCATGCTGAACTCTGCCTGAACTCAGTCAGCTGAATCCTGGTGCCCCTGTCTCCATCCCATCAGACTGATTTGGTTGCCTATGGGGCAGAATTGTAAAAGTCCTTACTCTCTGCAGAGTTCTTAGCATATCTGAACAAGTATACATGACTTAGCATGTATGCATATGGTCATTATTCCCTCTTGAGAGCAGAGAAACATTGTTTAGTCACTAAGTCTTGTCAGATTCATTTGTAGCTCCATGGACCACAGCCCACCAGGCTCCTCTGTCCATGAGGTTTTCAGGCAAGAATACTGGAGTGAATTGCCATTTCCTTCTCAAGGGGATATTCCTAACGCAGGGATCAAACCCACATCTCCTGCCTTCACAGGCAGGTTCTTTACCTCTGAGCCACCTAGGAAGCCCTTGGACAAGTATACAAGACCATTATTTCCTCTTGGGAGCAAGGAAATTTTTAACTCCCCTCACAATCTTTTTTCCTCTCAAAGCATCTGAGGTGAAAGTTAAAGGGAAGGAGAGTGAGCAGCTCTGTAGCAGTAAGGAAGGCACATTTACTCTTGATTATGGGTGGTGTGGAGGTGGTTTGCAGCTCAGTGAAATGAACCCCGTGATCCACCCAGTCTTATATTAGCAACAGTGCCGTCAGTACTGCCAGTCTACAGACCGGCAGCTTAAACACTTGCTGCTCTTGGGACACAAAGGTGCAGGGGTGAAGAAGCCCCTTGCCAGGGCAGGAGATGCGGGTTCGATCCATGGGTCAGGAAGATCCCCTGGAGAAAGGAATGTCAGTCCACTCAGTATTCTTTTTTTTCTTTTTTTTTTTTTATTAGTTTTGCCAAACAATGACATGATATCACCATGGGTTTACATATGCTCCCCCTCCAGAACCCCCCTCCCTTTTCCCTCCCCCCAGGAAATCTCATTGCACCAGCCCCGAGCATCAATCCTGGGCTGGCGATTGATTAGACATATGATAATTAACATGTTTCAATGCCCTTCTCCCATATCATCCCACCCTTGCCTTCATCCACAGAGTCCACGAGTCTGTTCTATACATCTGCGTTCCTTTTGCTGTCTCACATGCTGGGTTCTCGTTACCGTCTTTCTAAATTCCATATATATGCATTAATATACTGTATTGTTGTTTTTGCTTCTGGCTTACTTCACTCTGGATAATGGGCTCCAGTTTCGTCCATCTGAGTAGAACTGATTCAAATGAATTTTTATTTAATGCTGAGTAATATTCCATTGTGTATATGTACCACTGCTTTCTTATCCATTCGTCAGTTGATGGGCATCTAGGTTGTTTCCATGTCCTGGCTATTGTAAATAAAGCAGCGATGAACATTGGGGTACACGTGGCTCTTTCAGTTCTGGTTTCCTCTGTGTATATGCCCAGCAGTGGGATTGCTGGGTCATATGGCAGGTCTATTTGCAGATTTTTAAGGAATCTCCACACTGTTTTCCATAGTGGCTGTACTAGTTTGCAATCCCACCAACAGTGTAAGAGAGTTCCCTTTTCTCCACATCCTCTCCAGCATTTATTACTTGTAGATTTTTGGATTGCAGCCATTCTGAGCGGTGTAAAGTGATATCTCATTGTGGTTTTGATTTGCATTTCTCTGATAATGAGTGATGTTGAGCATCTTTTCATGTGTTTGTTAGCCATTTTTATGTCTTCTTTGGAGAAATGTCTGTTAAGTTCTTTGGCCCACTTTTTGATTGGGTCGTTTATTTTTCTAGAATGGAGCTGCAGGAGTTGCTTGTATATTTTGGAGATTAATTGTTTGTCCGTTGCTTCATTGGCTATTATTTTCTCCCATTCTGAAGGCTGTCTTTTCACCTTGCTTATAGTTTCCTTTGTTGTGCAGAAGCTTTTAATTTTAATTAGGTCCCATTTGTTTATTCGTGTTTTTATTTCCAATATTCTGGGAGGTGGGTCATGTAGGATCCCGCTTTGGTTTATGTCAGAGAGTGTTTTCCCAATGTTATCCTCTAGGAGTTTTATAGTTTCTGGTCTTATGCTTAGATCTTTGATCCATTTTGAGTTTATCTTTGTGTATGGTGTTAGAATGTGTTCTAGTTTCATTCTTTTACAAGTGGCTGTCCAGTTTTCCTAGCACCACTTGTTAAAGAGATTGTCTTTTCTCCATTGTATATTTTTGCCTCCTTTGTCAAAGATAAGGTGTCCATAGATGCATGGATTTATCTCTGGGCTTTCTATTCTGTTCCATTGATCTATATTTCTGTCTTTCCAGTACCACATGCTTATTTCTTTAAGCCAGTATCATACTGGCTTAAAGAAATACCATTACATGCTTATTTCTTTAAGCCAGTACCATACTGTCTTAATGACTGTGGATTTGTAGTATAGCCTAAAGTCAGGTAGGTTGATTCCTCCAGTTCCATTCTTCTTTCTCAAGATTGCTTTGGCTGTACAAGGTTTTTTGTATTTCCATACAAATTGTGAAATTATTTGTTCTAAATCTCTGAAAAAGACCTCTGGTAGCTTGGTAGGAATTGCATTGAATCTATAGATTGTTTTGGGTAGTATACTCATTTTCACTATATTGATTCTTCCAATCCAAGGAAACAGCACATTTCTCCATCTGTTTGTGTCCTCTGATTTCTTTCATCAGTGTTTTATAGTTTTCTATATACAAGTCTTTTGTTTCTTTAGGTAGAAATACTCCTAAGTATTTTATTCTTTTTGTTTCGATGGTGAATGGAATTGTTTCCTTAATTTCTCTTTCTGTTTTCTCATTGTTAGTGTATAGGAATGCCAGGGATTTCTGTGTGTTGATTTTGTATCCTGAAACTTTACTATATTCACTGATTAGCTCTAGTAATTTTCTGGTAGAGTCTTTAGGTTTTTCTATCTAGAGGATCATGTCATCTGCAAACAGAGAGAGTTTTACTTCTTCTTTCCCAATCTAGACCCCTTTGATTTCTTTATCTGCTCTGATTGCTGTGGCCAAGACTTCCAAAACTATGTTGAATAGTAGTGGTGAGAGTGGGCACCCTTGTCTTGTTCCTGACTTCAGGGGAAATGCTTTCAGTTTTTCACCATTGAGGATAATGTTTGCTGTGGGTTTGTCATATATAGCTCTATGACCCACCTCCTGGAATATCGGAAATAAAAGCACGAATAAACAAATGGGACCTAATTAAAATTAAAAGCTTCTGCACAACAAAATAAACTATAAGCAAGGTGAAAAGACAGCCTTCAGAATGGGAGAAAATAATAGCCAGTGAAGCAACGGACAAACAATTAATCTCAAAAATATACAAGCAACTCCTGCAGCTGCATGCTAGAAAAATAAACGACCCAATTGCTGGGAGCCGTCAGGATGCCCCCTTGCTCGGACGACAAGGTCACGAGACTAAGAAAGAAATTGCAAAGCTGACTTTCTTTATCGGGGCATCCCGGGCTAGGCCCCCCTTGGTATTTTTCTTGGGAGTTTTGTCCATGCTCGGAACATTGGCTCATCTCAGTAGGTCAGTCCCAGTTGGAAATAATTCGCCCTGAGATAGTCCCCCCAGATGTTATCGAACAGAGGATCTGGGAAGGTGGATCGCCTTCCCCGGGGGGCTAAGGAGGAATGAAATTGACATATAAATAGATTACTATTCCTCCTACTCATTACTGGGGAGTTTACCAAGAGTTCTCTGGGGGTCATGGCAAGGCTACCACCAGAAAGACTCATACTTGAGTCACCTTTCCACCTCCCACTCCCCTGACCACTCCATGGAGGAGGCTCTCTTCCTTGAAGAAACCAGGCTGGAATGGGACTTAGGAATGCTCGTAACTGTGGCCAGCATAGTTGGAGATGTTGATTGCTTTAGGATTATGTAGACATAGGAATTCATTATAGTAGTTAAGGTTAATAGGGTTTTATTGCTAAAGCAGTGCTTCTAGACTGTCTCTTAGTCCTCTTTCTTCTTTCTAAACTGTCTTAGTCCTCTTTCCTCTTTCTAAACTGTCTCTTTGTCCTCTTTCCTCGTAAGAACCGGAGTAGGTTACTAGAATAAACAGTCTCAAGCTTTAGCCCTTCCCTCTAGCTTCTACATAGTTGTACCTGATAAGAGTAATGTAACCTTTCTACTTAGGTTGATGTACTTATCATGATTGAATGAAGTATACTGAAGACATTCAAATGGTAAACATACTATTGTTAAATCTAATTACATAAAAATCTGACTTCAGTAAGAGGAATTTTTCATGATAGATTGGGGAATGAGCTCAATGATAAGGTTGCTATGGAAGGTAGAAGACAAAAAATTGTATAGAATGATAGGTGATGTAATGATGTAATGGGGATGTCTTTTGGCTATAAAACTGTAAACCAACAATAAACGAGAGAGACTTCTCCATCATCCCACAAACTAACAGCAATAAAGAGAGACTGCTCCATCACCACACATTGACTCAGCTCAGTTCTTCTTCCGCCGACGCCACTCATCTCTCAAGACCCCCAGACCCCGCCGAGGCTGGACCCTGGCACCCAATCAAAAAGTGGGCCAAAGAACTAAACAGACATTTCTCCAAAGAAGATATAAAAATGGCTAGCAAACACATGAAAAGATGCTCAACATCACTCATGATAAGAGAAATGCAAATCAAAACCACAATGAGGTCCCACTTTACACCAGTCAGAATGGCTGCCATCCAAAAATCTACAAGCAATAAATGCTGGAGAGGATGTGGAGAAAAGGGAACCCTCTTACACTGTTGGTGGGAATGCAAACTAGTACAGCCACTATAGAGGACAGTGTGGAGATTCCTTAAAAAACTGGAAATAGAACTGGCATACGACTCAGCAATCCCACTGCTGGGCATACACACCGAGGAAACCAGAATTGAAAGAGCCTCGTGTACCCCAATGTTCATCACCGCATTGTTTACAATAGCCAGGACATGGAAGCAACCTAGATGCCCATCAACTGACGAATGGGTAAGAAAGCAGTGGTACATATACACAATGGAATATTACTCAGCATTAAAAAAGAAAATTGATTTGAATCAGTTCTACTCAGGTGGATGGAACTGGAGCCTATTATCCAGAGTGAAGTAAGCCAGAAGGAAAAACAATACCGTATACTAATGCATATATATGGAATTTAGAAAGATGGTAACGAGAACCCTGCATGTGAGACAGTAAAAGGAACGCAGATGTATAGAACAGACTCGTGGACTCTGTGGATGAAGGCAAGGGTGGGATGATATGGGAGAATGGCAATGAAACATGTTAATTATCATATGTGAAATCAATCGCCAGCCCAGGATTGATGCTCGGGGCTGGTGCACCAAGATGTCCCAGGGGGAGGGAATCGGGAGGGAGAAGGGAGGGGGGTTCTGGAGGGGGAGCATATGTAAACCCATGGCGGTTTCATGTCATTGTATGGCAAAACCAACACAATAAAGTAAAGAAAATTAAAAAAAAGTGTTCTCTTTGGGAAGAATGTAAAAATGGATTAGACAGTGCAGTTGTATTTTAAACTGATATAGAAAGTGAAAGTTGCTCAATCACATGTCCGACTCTTTGCGACTCCGTGGACTGTAGTCCATGGAATTCTCCAGGCCAGAATACTGGAGTGGGTAGCCTTTCCATTCTGCAGGGGATCTTCCCTACCCTGAAGGGATCCAACCCATGTCTCCTGCATTGCAGGTGGATTCTTTACCAGCTGAACCACAAGGGAAGCCCAAGAATACTGGAGTGGGTAGCTTAGCCCTTCTCCAGTGGATCTTCCTAACCCAGGAATTGAACCGGGGTCTCCTAAGCAGTATATAATAATATTTACTGAGGTCCTAGATATTTTAATGTGCATGTTAAAAGTTTATAAAACACCAACTTCATATTGTAGAAATCAAGAATTATTGTTTTTTTTAAACTTTATTTTTAGCTTACAGTTTGCAGGGAACCAAAGGAAAATGCTTCATGTATTGAGCAAAATAAAAGACAATCAGTGTTTTATAAGTGAAACTGACAAAAAGACAGTGTAAGTGTTAGCGCATTTTCTTTGTTTCTATGTTTAACAGGCAAGATATGGCTTGTCTTCTATAGAGTATAATCTAATTCCTGGCTTTGGCCTGAGCAACGTTTTGGGTTCTCCCACAACTGAGCTGACATCAGCTGTCTGTCATTTTGAGTAGTTTTGTATGTTCATTTAGAAAATGTTGTTTTCTGAGTTTTGGTGTATATTAAGTTGCTTGTGATCACCAACCGTTTTGTAAGCAACTGTTACTGAAAGGAGTGTGTGGACCCAGCTGCTCACTGCTCTAAAGCCAATAGACAGGCCAGGTTAGTGGGAGTCAAAGTTTGCTTTATTTCAGATGCTGGCAACTGGGGGAAGGGGAGGGTGGAGGACATCTGTCCAAAGGCCGACTCCCACCCCAGCAAGCAGGGTGTGAGAGCTTTTATAGACATGGGTTGGGGGTTATGTGCAGAAACAGCATAGTCATCTCTGACAGTCATCTTCAGATTTGTCATCCATGGTCGGACCTGCAGTTAACCTTTAGTTCCAGGGCCCATTGGTTCCGTTTCTCTGCGGTCAGTTCTCAGAATTGTGGTGTTTGTAGCCACATGTCCTGGGTACAGTCTGGTTACAAAGTTAACTTCACCTGCTGTTTTGGTATCTGTAAGACAGCTCGTAGCATGTGGCTGAGAGTATTATCTATAGCTCTTGAGAAAGAACTAAAGGTCCTTGACTGTGCTTAATGACTACATTATTATCACTTAGTCTCCTCTGACTGTTTTCCTTGGTTTTAGCATTTCTCACTTCTCTGATTAAACATTCTGTAAAGTTTTCCACAGACAAAAGGCAGACAGAGGACATGGTGGGGAGCAAGGACCATATGGTGCTGCTCCATTTCACTACTTTCCTTCTCTTCCATCATGCCTGGTTCAGGCCTTCCAGAAAAACCCTCCTTCTCCTTAGTGATGGTTTTCAGGTTGTACTGGGCTTTGGGGGCATAGCTTCCCCTAAGCAGTATGAAAACACTCCAGTCACTCTTTTTTGTGTGTGTGATTGTCATCTTGTATATTTATTCAAGACAAGGAATCAAAGTCAGTCAGGTATAGGGTAATGTTGAAGAGGTCATAGTGTTTTATGTGATAAAACCAAGAACTTGAGTCCAGGGAAAGTCAGTTTAAGTATTTTATTGATTGGCAACATCAGATTTAATTTATCTCTGATCAGTTGTCACAAGGTGGCCCTTATTTACTGTTGCCCAATGATGTAAAATAGGGCTTCCCGATGGCTCAGTGGGTAAAATATGCACCTGCAATGAAGGAGCCACAGATCAGTCCGTGTATCAGAAAGATCCCCTGAAGAAGGCAATGGCAACCCATTCCAGTATTCTCACCTGGGAGATCCCATGGACAGAGGAAGCTGATGGGTTACAGATCATGGGGTTGCAAAAAGTCAGAAATGACTGAGTGATTAAACAAAACAAATGTAAAGGTTTCCATTCTTCCTTTTATTTATAAAGATGTGAATTTAATCATGAAATATTTGAAATCATGATTTCAAATAGTCATGAAAATAATCATTCAAATAATCATGAATATAATGAAAATAAATTATAAATATTATTATGAACACGTATTAAGTATTCAAGGCACACATGAAATTCTTTGGGGATATTATTTCATAGGAATTGCATTTATTGAGACTTCTTGAAATATCCCTTCAATGATGATTTGCCTTGTCTTTCTTCTACAGCTTCTGTTAGTTGTCATTATGGCTCCATATGTTATCAAGTAGCAGTCAAATATAGGGTGATATGTCTATGATATTCATTGAGTGGTAAGTGTCAATGAAGGAACAGTTTCTTTGTTGATTATTGTTTATAACCTGGACTAATTTTCTGGCACTGCCAATTGAATGAGCCTCCTAGTGTTAACTTGGGTTTGGCATTGGACAGAGTTCTGAGCCTCTTCTGAGTATCAATTTTGATAATTGCTGTTAGGAATTTAGTAAAATAAGAAAGGTAGTATGGTGAATTGTTCTTCTCTTTTAAAAAAGTCATGGAACTTAGAGCTAAATTTAACTACTGGCCTGTTTATGGAATGCCTCTGTTAAGGACCATCATTTCTGTTGAAAAATTATTTTGTTTAACATAAATGGTGTTGTTTGGGCTTCCCTGGTGGCTCAACACTAAAGGATACATACCTGCAATGCAGAAGTCACTGGAAATGCAGGTTCCATCCCTGGGTTGGGAAGATCCCCTGGAGGAGGGCACGGCAACACACTTCAGTTTTGTTGCCTGGAGAATCCAGGAGAGACAGAGGAGCCTGGTGGACTACAGTCCATGGGATCACAAAGAGGCAAACATGAGTGAAAAGGCTTAGCACGCCTGTGCACATGCAAAATATATTAGTTAAACTATTTCAGATTGTTGTAATATGATAAATGTGCTTCCAGGAAAGGAAATCATCTAATTTGGTTGTGGAACTATTCTTTTCCACAAGAGGAGAGGAAAGGTGGATGTCCACACTGGACTCATGAATACTTAGAAGACAAATTTTTAGACTTTCTGGCTGTCTAAGAGGATATCTGTATTTTTGCTTCCTGAAAATGAAGTCATTAGGCTTTAGTAGAATACAAATGTGCCAACTTGCCCAACAGGTAAATTAAATAAGTGCTGAGACGTATATTAGGAAAACTTTTGTGTTTTTATTACGGGAAAACATATTGCTAGCCTAGCCTATGCTATTTAAATTCTAAAAACTTTAGTTTCTTTATCTTACAGGGTACTTAAGAGATTTTAATGAAATCCTGATTATTAATGGGTTTAGTACTGCCTGATAAATGATTTTCGTTCTATTGCAATGAACTGCTAGTCTTATATTTCTTTTATTGGACTCTACTAGAAATAGTTTAGGGTTTGCTTGGATTCATGCCTATATTATATAACAAAGAGTCTGAAATTTTTTTTTTTCCCCTGGAAGCCACTTGATGAGAAGAGGATCCTCCTTGCAGATTTCTACTTCTTACTGCTTAAACTAAGTTCTGGTTGAATTAAAATAAGTATCAGTGAGAATTTCTTAACTATCATAAGAAAAAAATCTGTCTGACAAAAGAATAGTCATGATTATTATATATATCTGCTGGATGCAGATAACATGCAATTGAAAGTTGGGAAAATCACTTGGCCAATCTATGCCTCAGTTTCCTAATCAAAAGAAAAAGACTTAGACTAAATAATATATGTTACAATAACACTTCGATAGAATAAGGAAGTTAAAAATTTTAGAGAATCTCAACATTGTCCTTATTTTTTTAGACTAAAATGTCACTGTTAGTGTACTATGTTGAAAATCCATGCCATCCTATTAAGAATAATTTTGTAATTCATCTGTGTTTCTCTATTTTCTGTCCTTGCCCATATTTATAAGGAAACTTCTTTATCTTGATGCCACTCTGCCATGGTAAGGAACGTTTCTGATGGTTGTTTTTGGAAATGAGAACACTTTTCATGTGCATTAGATGCTTTCTATTGTCCTTATTTTAGAAATGATGGTTTTCAGTTAATCTTCCTAGAAAGCTAAGGTGAAAAATACCACAGAAATAATAAGCTTTCTGGACTTTTAGCAGTAGTACTAGATGCCAGAATAATTGGAACTATATCCAAGTTTTGAGTGAATATAAATTAGAAATCTAGCATTCTATTCAGTGATTTTTTTTTAAATAATGAAGCTTAAAACTTCTAATCCAATTCTGAGACTATAAAGAATTATAAATACTGTGTTGTAAACAAAAATGAGGAAATTACCATGTGAGACAGTATTAACTAAAGTACAGATTTTGTTCACATTTCACAAAATTTTATGCTAGTGTCCATTATTTGATTTCATACCTTATCCAAGATTCCACAGTATATTTAGTTGCATTGAGCAGTTTTAGCTGAATGCAACAAATTCTGCTATTTTCTCTTTTCATTTTTATTCTGTTACAGATATTTTCTAATTTTCCTCAGTATAGCTTCCTAGATACACCCATCATTTTTAAATGGACATTTAATTTCTAAATACATGAGATTTTTAAAGTATCTTTGATATTAATATCTCATTTTGATGTTAATTTCTCATTTAAATGCTTTCTTCTCTGCAGTCACCCTCTGTATATTTTTTCAGGCTTCTAACTTTATTGAAGCTTTCAATGGCCAAGTCAAATATCTCTCTTGGTAAATGTCACATTGCTCTTGAAAACATTTTTGGGTTTTTTTTTCAAATATCTTTTGATATTGATTTCTATCATAATTCCACAGTAATAGGAGAACAAACTCTATATGTTTTCAGTACCTTTAGACAGTGAAATTATTACACCTTGTTGTATGTCCCTGGATATGTTTAAATGACTCCTGATTTATAGTCTATGGAAACTTGAATAGGATTTGTATCCTGGTGATGTGTGAAAATTTTATAAATCTTAATTACATTGAATCGTTTCATAGTGCTTTTAAGGTCTACTATATCTTTCTATTTTTCTATTTGTTCTGTTAATTTTTGAGAATTTGTTATTGAAATTCCAACTAAAAAATCTGAATTTATCTACTTAAAAATAATACATAGTGGGCTTCCCTGGTAATTTAGACAATAAATAATCCAAATGCAACTCAGGAGACCCGGGTTTGATCCCTGGGTCAGGAAGATCTCCTTGAGGAGGGAATGGCTACCAACTCCAGTATTCTTGCCTGGAAAATCCATGGATAGAGGAGCCTGGTGGGTTACAGTCTGTGAGGATGAAAAGAGTCTAGACACGACTGAGTGACTAACCACACTCATGCACACATAGTGGAACTACATGTAACTTTGTTTTATATTTTCCAAGTCTTCTGTAAGTGTGTTAACATACTTTCATAATTTAAAAAACTTCTGGAGTGGGTTGCTATTTCCTTCTCCAGGGACAAAACTAGGCAGCATATTAAAAAGCAGAGACATTACTTTGCCAACAAAGGTTCATATAGTCAAAGCTATGGTTTTTCCAATAGTCATGTATGGACATGAGAGTTGGACCATAAAGAGGGCTGAATGCTGAAGAATTGATGCTTTTGAACTGTAGTATTGGAGAAGACTCTTGAGAATCCCTTGGACTGCAAGGAGATCAATCCTAAAAGAAATCAGTACTAAGTATTCATTCGAAGGACTGATGCTGAAGCTGAAGCTTCAATATTTTGGCCATCTGATGCGAAGAGCCAACTCATTAGAAAAGACCCTGATGCTGAGATAGATTGAAGGCAGGAAGAGGAGGAGATGACAGAGAATTAGATGATTGGATGGTTCACTAACTTAATGGACATGAGTTTGAGTAAGTTCTCGGAGATGGTGAAGGACAGGGAAGCCTAGCATGCTGCAGTCCATAGGATCCCAATGAGTTGGACATATTTGAGTGACTGAACAACAACAACAAAATCTTGTGTACTGCTGCTCTGCTAAAAAAGAATCTATCATCTGTTGGGACATCTTCAGTTATATATCTATTATATATCTAGGATATTTACTTCCCAAAGTAATTCATTCCATCTTGGCAAGTTTAACTATTATGTGGTGTATTCTTATTAAACTCACGATTGTTGTTTTTCAGTTGCTTAGTCATGTCTGATTCTTTGTAACCCCATGGACTGCAGCACGCCAGGGTTCCCTATCCTTCACTATCTCCTGGAGTTTGTTCAAACTCATGTCCATTGAGTTGATGATACTATCCAGCCATCTCATCCTCTGTCGCCTCCTTTACCTCCTGCCCTCAGTCTTTCCCCAAATCAGGGGCTTTTCCAGTGAATTGGCACTTTGCATCAGGTAATCTAAGTATTGGAACTTCAGCTTCAGTGTCAGTCCTGCCAATGAATATTCAGGGTTGATTTCCTTTAGGATTGATTGGTTTGATATGATGTTCAAGCTATTTTAGCATCCGTTGTATATTCTGTTTTGCAGTGCTAGTGAAAGTTAAGAGGAAAACTTTGTTAAGTATCTAGAATTAATGGGGGAGTTATTTATTTATTTATTTAATGGAATAGTGTGGTTAAGTGTGGCTAATTTTGTGTACTACTTTAAAGCATGCAGTGTAATTAATCCTCATTTCCAGGTTGATGAAGATATTGTGCTTTGTCTTTGAACATTTTATAGTGCCTGAGTCAGTGTTCTGCCTTTTAAAAATTAATGACTGGATTTCTGTTCCAGCGTTTCTGAAGATCAGGGGTTTTTGTTGTTGTTGTTGTTTGTTTTTTGTTTTGGTCACTAACTGTGACATAGGCATAAAGCTGTTTTTAGCTAGTCAATACAAAAGACTACAGAAATGAGATTCTGATCAGCTGGTGTGTCTGTATTTAGGAGCCTGAGTTTTACATGTTTGGAAACAGTGAAGTGTACTCTACTAAGATAAAGAACACAGAGGTAAATACTTGAAATTTATGGTATTTACTGTCTGGCTCATCAGTTCAGAGATTTTGAAAGTGCAGTAGGTCACCATTGAAACTATAATAAGATTGGACTTGGAGTTGGATGACCAAAGTTCACATCCTGGCTTATCCACTCAGTCAAGGGAGTACCTACCATGCACTAGTTTACCAGCCCAGAAGGTATCTAAATTTGGGCAAGTCAGTTTTCTAAGCCCTAGGTCTATTACCTGAAAAATTAAACTTAATTCACTGGTTGTAAATACTTAATGATAATAGGTACATGAGTGTGTCTAGTCGCAGCCTGCTTAATAAAAAGTTAATGCTGAATCTGAAAACTATATTACATATATTTATTACTGTGGTTAGTGTAAATCACTTTTTTAGAAAACAAGTTATATTAAAAGCAAAAGATTTCAATTTTATGTTGACTCTCTAATATAACTATTTTTTAAAAATATAGTTAAAACATTTTTGTTTTTTACAATAGGATCATTGTATTCATTCATTCAAAAAATCTGCATTTAGGATCTGCTGTGTGTTGGGCACTATTCTAAACACTGATGATGAAGTCATGGACAAAACAGACAAACTTTTTGTTGTTAGGAATAAATTTCAAATAATAAAAGAGTGAAGACTGTAATTTCAGACTGTGGTTATTTCTAAGAAGGAAATAAATAGGCTTATTTAACGGAGAATGATGGAAGAGAATCTAATTTAAGGAGTTTAGGTGAAGAAGGCTTTACTGAAGTGGTAAATCTAAGCAGACCCCTGGTTGAGGAGAAGCAGCCAGCTGTGTGAAGATCCAGGGGAAGGGAGTTTCTGGCAAAGGGAGTAGCATATTTGAGGCCCTGAGAAAGAATGAGAGTGATGGGCATATTTGAGGCAGAGACAGCAGGCCATGGAATGGCCTGTAGTAGGTGGGGTGTGGAAGGGCCGTTAGCAGTCCCACTGCAGTTATTTATATTATTCGGAAGGCAAAATTGCATTTCAGACCACGTAGCATTTTTTATCTGTGGCCTGTGCACAACTGTTTGAACTTCTGTACTCTGTTCAACTCATAACATTAGATATTGTGGGAAAAATTGTCTCATAAGGAATATACATGATATTCAATAGATTTTATATAAGCTGATTTGTTACGGAAACAATTTTTATAGGATGACTTCATGATTTATAGTTTACTGTACATAAGTATCTAAATTCCAAAGATGTTTTGGATTTTATGAAGGGGGTTACATGGTTATCAAGTAGCTACCTTCCAATTCATTTATTTAAGCAAAATTGATGTATAGTTTTGGTCTGTACAATGAAAAAACATTAGAAAGTAGGTGGAAAAGCAAACATTTCTTGATTTCTGATTCACTCAAAATTTTTCTTATTTAGCTTTTATGTTTCTCTTACAAAAAATCACACACATTTTACATATGTAGAATACATAGACTCCTGCCTTCTGTGATTCAATTTCAGGATCCAGTACTATACAGATATTTTTTCATCATGGGAATTCTTTGGAAAACAATCCTTTTCCAGTTGATTCTAATTTCCTATTTGCCTCTGGAGATTTTGAAAATGAGGGCAGGCATTTTGCCATGACCCTCCTGCAGTCTATTTATTTTGCTAAGTTAACAAGCTTTGCAGATGTCACTTGTGTGCCTGCTGTCCTGGGCAAATGGGGGAAAGAGAGGGTGGGATGAGAGTCTACAGGGGTAGATTTTTTTTTTTCAGTTATTTTTCTTAGAGATAATCTTCCTTTTGGGGAGTCCATTCCTTCCAGGTTGCTCCCAAAGACCTTATAAACTATGTAAGCCTTAGTATAGCAACCCTGAGGCATACTTATCTTTTTAGGGGGATTGCAAGTTATTTGTAATTAGTCTACACGGAGTCCAGGCTACTTTTGTCTTGCTGTTGTACAGTCGCTGAGTTGTGTCTGACTTTGCAACCCCATGAACTATAGCACACCAGACTCCTAATGTCCTTCACTATCTCTTGGAGTTTGCTCAGTTTCGTGTCCACAGAGATGGTGGTGCTAGCTAGCCATCTCATTCCCTGAGAGATGTATCCCTGAGAGATCCCCCTTCTTCTTTTGCCTTCAGTCTTTCCCAGCATCAATGTCTTTTCCAGTGAGTTGGCTCTTTGCATCAGGTGACCAAAGTATTGGAGCTTTAGCTTCAGTCCTTCCGATGAATATTTAAAGATTTCCTTTAAGATTAACTGGTTTGATCTCCTTGCCATCCAAGGGACTCTCAAGAGTCTTCTCCAGCACTACGATTTGAAAGCATCCATTCTTCGGCGTTCAGCTTTCTTTATGGTCCAACTCTCACACCCGTACGTGACTATTGGAAAAACCATAGCTTTGACTATATGGACCTTTGTCAGCAAATCTCTCGCTAGAGATGGGCTTTTGACTCTGTCTGTGCCATACTCTAAAGCTGGATCCTAAGAGGCAGAGACTGCCTCAGGATTTGAGGTATGATGAGAGGGAAAGCACAAAGACTTTGTACTTCAGGTTGTAGTCATGTAGGTGCTATGTCATTTAGGGAAAATTGTATAATCTCAAGGAGCTTCAATTTTTTCATCTATGAAATGAGAATTGTATTTCCTTTCTGCAAGGTGCTCTGACCATCAGAGATAATATGCATAATGTATCTGCCACAGTACTTCAGATAATAGCCACTTGATAAATTATTTCTATTAGTAATGAAATGCTTTTATTTATTACTGTTTTTCTATCATGAGGGCAATTGCCTAGTTTCAGCAGCATGCTGTGGCTGTTGCAGTTTTAGCAAGAAACTACCCTTTTGCTTTATAAATGGATTGTTCCAAACCAACATTCTTGCATCAGACTGGATTTACCAAAAAATATATTTGTAGTTGCATATATCTTCAGCTACATGCACTAATCTAATTCTTCCTTAAATATATATATATATACACACATTTATTATCTATTATATATTTTTATTTCATGTATGCATATACATATGTATATATTATATATATATATATGTATGTATGTATATACTGTTCAGTCACTTCACTTGTGTTCGACTCTGCAACCTCGTGGACTGCCAGGCTCTTCTGTCCACGGTATTTTCCAGGCAAGTATACTGGACTGGATTGCCATGTTCTTCTCCAGAGGATCTTCCTGACCCAGGGATTAAAGTTGTATCTCCTGCATTGCAGCCGGATTCTTTACTGCTGAGCCAGCAGGGAAGCCCATATATATATATATATATATATATATATATATATATATATATATATA
>ML661325.1:14630282-14746971 GCA_007570785.1 Antilocapra americana | reverse complement strand
ATATATATATATATATATATATATATATATATATATATATATATATATATATGCCCATATAAGCATGTAACTGGAGCTGTGATCATTGATCCTTGTTTCACCCCTAAATATTTATTTTGTGTCTCTTAAGTACAGGTACTATGTTAGTTGCCAGAGATATACATTATATCTATCCTTGGAGGGGTTAGATTCTAGGAGAATAAATACAGAATGTTTTACTACAAGGTATTTTTTTTTCCCTGTTGGAAACAAACAAAATAAAAGTAATGCACTTACTTGGCTAAGGTATAGACTTATTGCAGGTAATTTATAATAGTAATTTTCTGGTATCAGACTTCCAGTGGTAAGTTTTACTAAAAATCAGTATGTTCCTGGCTTGCTAACCAGGAACCTTAACCTTAAAGAATATCAAGTAAAGAAGTTTGCAGGCTATGATTTTATATCTTGCCAAACACTCCTTGTGAAATCATGGGACCAATTGAGCTGTGTATCAGTTACAAAAAAAAGTGCTTCAAGTTGATGCCTTGTTAATTTTAAAAATAAAGGAATGTTTCCCTTGAGGTGGAGTAAATTATCTTCTATCATCTTTATATTTGAGGAAAATCAATGGAAGGCAGGTATACACAAAATAGAAAACTGCACTGTAAGTAGAACTACACTGTAAAATGTTACCTATTTAATTTTGTCTAAACATACAGACATTATCCAATTAATCACCTGTGGTAAGTGCAACCTAATGGCGATAGAACACATATTCCACATGCTTTTATAGCACATTTGTACTTTTTTAAGAACACAAGTTCAAGCAGCATAGGAGAACTGGGAGACTGAGATGGAGACCTGTATACCACTGACACTGTGTATAATGGAGGCAACTGATGAGAACAGACTGGGTGGCAGAGGGCACTCTGCTTCATCTCGCTGGGGCGCTGGGGTGGGCAGGGAGTCCAAAGGGAGCGGATGTATGTGTGTGTGTGTGACTGGTGCGTTTTGCTGCACGACAGAAACTAACACCACGTTGTAAAGCAATTATACGCCAATAAAAATTTTTACAAAGAAAAAATATACATAAATGCTGCTCTTTTTCCCCCCAGCAGAGATTACATGTTCAATTTGTGAAATGCCTGCTTTAAAGTACTTTTATTTAATGAAAACCCTCTGGATATGTATTCACGTAAACTGAATGCAGAAAGCTGAACCATGTTATTGATTCACTTCCATTTCAGTATAATAGAGTACAGAGAATTCTTCTTCCTCACAACTTCTAGCTAATTCCTGTGGGTCCTTCTTAACTCAGCTCAAAGGTTCTTCTCTATAAAGCCTTCCCTGACTCCTTCACTCTGGGTTAAATACTTGTACTTGTGGTTCTCAAACACCCGAAGTGCTTGCGGTACTGTGCTTTAGCTGCTGAATCACTTGAGCGCAAGGATTCTGCTGGGTTGTGCTCACCTTGGTGTCCCCATATAAGTTCATACTGTTTAGGAATGGGAATATAGAAACATGCCTCAGGAGCTCATGGTCTAGTAGGTGATATAGATGTTAATAAAAAAAATCATATAGTGAGTCCTTAACAAATATGTTGGAGGAATGACTTAGGAAGCTTATACGGTATGTCAGGAGCTATGCTGGATGAATTGCCTTTCTTTTCTGCAGGTCTTTATAGTTTACAAAGTGTTTTCACTTGTGATTAGCCAGGGTCAAAAGAATAATCAGGCTTCCTGTGACAATTTGCCCATTTCTTAAGCTTTCTCTACTATATGTGAAATGAAAGTCTCTCAGTTATGTCCAACTCTTTGCGGCCCCATGGACTATAGCCTGCTGGGGCTCCTGCTGGAATTCTCCAGGCCAGAATACTGGAGTGAGTAGCTGTTCCCTTCTCCAGGGGATCTTCCCAATGCAGGGATCAAACCCAGCTCTCCCACCTTGCTGGTGGATTCTTTACCATCTGAGCCACTAGAGAAGCACTTTCTGTAGTGCTTTGGAAATATAGTTCTAAAGGTGCCTTTCTGCCAAGGATATCTTGTAAAATATCTGTCTTCCTCTGCTACCCAATTTACTTTCTCTGTCTTTCTAATCTCCAACAGTCTATGTTCTGAGCATGACTTACAAAGCCCTGGACCTTCAGTAAGGTACTAGGTACTTGTCTTTGGGAAGTCATTTAAGCCTTCAAGCCGTACATTCTCACCAGAGAAGGTCACAAGTGCTTTGCAAATTTAAGGTGCAATAGGAACATAAAGCCCAGTTAGTTTGAAGGTGAACTGATAATCAGTATCAACTGTATACTAGATGGTTTGGTTGTATCAGGGAAGCACTCTGATACTTGGAAATGCTCAAGGTCATGATGTTATATGTATTCTGAGACAAGCTTAGAAAGTATTGAATTAAATTAAGCATCATGATGATGTAATAAATGAGGAGGTGAATAGGCAACATGGTGCTTTTTTAGTATTTCCATATAATGAACCCCATAAGATAGTTACCTAATTGAATGGACTAGAGCATGGGTTTTATTTGTGTTGTTTAACTTGAAAATTATCTGAAGTTTATTACACCAGTAGGGTAACAGTTCAGAGGAAATTGTCTCTTAATCATAGATAATTTTGTGCCATTTTTCTTCCCTGAACACATACTTGATTTGCTGTGAGTTTAAAGTTTTTGAATTCTTTAGAAACAGTGCTCTCATTTTGGTAAGATAATGGCATGTCAGTTTCTGAGACATTGATCTGTTTAGCAATCAGGAGAATATTGAGATGAGAACATAAAAAATTCATGAAAGTTAGAAGAGTCTTACATGTTCACACATTTTCAAATTATTTATTGTAGGAAATACACTTTTTATAAAAAAGTAAGAGGGCTGGGAGAGTTGGGGAATGGTTCTACTGGTATTTAAATAAGTGATCCTAACACAAGGATCCCAAGACATTGTCTCTTGTTGTCATTCGTGGGCCAGTTGATTTTTTTTCCCCCAATGAGAGGGAAAACTGATTTTCCCCGTTTATTGGTCAGTCAGTGCTTTCCATTCTGTCACTCACTTCTCCCTTATTCCCGCCCCCCATTCTCTTTCTACCCCGTTTCTTTCTGTTTCAAGTATGTCTCTGCCTCTGTGTCTGAGGATGAAAAAAAAAGGGGGGTTATATTATTATCCAGAGTGATGCTTGTCAAGCGCCTCAGAGGCAATCTCTGCAGCAGTTTCACTGGAAGAAAGGGAGGGATTTGGGGAAAAGGGGGAGGGTTAATGATTTGCTGTTAAAACCCGCAGAAGGGAACACAGAGCTCTGCCCACATAATAAGTGCCTGCAGGCAGCTAGTGAAGAGGGAAAAGTTTGGGAAAACTCATTTTTTGTCTCTCGGATTGTGGAACTTCTGTAAAGGCTTTGAAACCTCCTCCCACCTCGATTTTCTAATATACTTATTCGTCGAGGTATGCACGTTGTTTGTGTGTGTTCATATGTCAGAGAAGGCACATATGAGTACACAAATAAAAGAAGAAAGCTGACATTTTCTAAGTGAAGCCTTCAACCCCTCAGTTTTTAAAATCGGTACCTTTTCCAGCTGTTAGTCATTTGTAAGCTATTGCCCTTGTAATTGCAAGTGAGTTGAGATGTGATGCATGCAGCGCCGCACGCACCTTCGCTTTTCAGTCATGTCTTTCAAGTCATTTAGACTGCCGGGAATCATGCTCATAATAAATAGCTTTTTATTACCCAAAGCTGCTGTTCTGGCAGCAGAACGCCAGCCCTCTGATAGATGGGCCGCGGAGTTTTTTGTGTTGTGCTTACTCAGAGTTAGCAGCAAAGAGGAAGGCAGCTAAGGGGGGACTTTGGCAGAGGAGATCTTATGGGTAGACTGAAGCTGCAGATCAGAATTCAGAAACGGGAACGAGAGCTGAAATGTGATTCTCTGGTGCTTGGTGTAACACTCCTCTCCACGCTAGAACTGTGCGAGGCGCTCCGGGAGCCTTGTTCCGATCACGGAATCCACTAAAGGACCATGCAGCCGTGGAGCCCCGAAAGCCGTCGGGAAGTTTTGCCGGAGCTGATTTCTAGGGGATTTTCCGGTGCCTAGGAGAATCCTGCATGCCTTGAGCTCTATGGAGGAGGGCTCGAGTTTCCCATGAGGGGCCCCCTTGGAAAAGCCGTCTGTGCAGAATCCAGGCTCTGCTTCTTTCTGTGTGCTTTTCACTGAAAGGCTTTTCTCACCTTTGCTGGTTTGCTGGTGTGATTTCCATGTACTGAGTCCTGTGTAGGGATCCAGGATGGATTGCCTGTGCATTGTCACCACAAAGGTAGGATAGGAAGCAGAGCTGTTGTCGTGCGCAGCCTTGTTCTGTTCTTACTCTGGTCCTGTGATTAAACAGCTCTGGTTGGTGCTGCCAGTTCATGAGCTGAAATGATTAGTGTGATTTACTTTGTGGGGCATTTTGTTCCCCACCAGGGTCTGAGGGTCCTGTCTTTCTTGGTTTTCAACTTCTTAAAGTGATATTGTGTGTTTGTGTAAATGAAAGGAGAATGTGCCTGTGCTTTTTATGGCAGAAATTGCTTTTGTATCTATTTATAGCTCAATATTAAAATATCTGTAGTAGTATTGTAGCTCAAACACCATTTTAACATAACATATCAGGGTAGTCTTTATGAGTGTGTTAATTAGCTTTTCATTTAAAGACCATGTCTTCTGTGCCTGAGGAAGCCAATCGGCTTTACTGTGGCTTGACATATTGTTTCTGATTGGAGAATTCTGGTATTCTGCATTTTAGTGATTTTTTTCAAGGAAAAATTCTTTAGACTCTGATTTGAAACAAGCACAATATTTAATGTTGAAATGCTTCTATTTTGTTAAGAAGCAAATTAAGTATTATGAGAAATAGAAACAAAAGTGGGAGTGGAATAAAATCAATAGGCAGTTCTCTTAAGGGTTTACAGAAAGTGGCTAAACATTTCAAACTCATTTTATGTTATTCTATTGGTCCCGAATAATGTATTTCAATTTTATCATCAATTGGTTATTTGAATAGAAATTACTATTATTTTTAGAAAAAATTAATTAAAACATTAATTCATTAACTCCCTTTTCATTCTGCATTTAAGCATAATATGAGTTTATTTGAGCTGTTTCTTTTAGTATCTCACCTTGACTGGGCATCCATTAGAAATGACAAAATCCATTGCTTAGTGCATGAGACTCATAAGTATAAGATTTCTCACTGTGATCCCCTTTCATTGCTAAAGAAAAGATTATTTAATTTTGAACCCACCGACCAAGTTCTCCATAATATGACCTTAAATTTTTTACTTTTACAGATTATGTTTCAGAAAATCTTACGGGATATCTTCCTATAAGGCCTAGTATCACATGGTAGCTTCAACTGATGTTAATGGACTTGAAGCCTAAAACTTCCAGTTGGGTTAGTGGACCAGGCCTCAAAGTTAGATGAATATCTTCTTTTATTTCAAAAAATTGCCAAGCATCTCATTCAGGTTTTCCAATTGTCAGTAAAAACAAACTAAAATGATGTTTTGGAAAAGGTAAGTGGGAGCTTGTATTTCCTTATATAATCCAGGAAATAGTTTCTGAAATATGTTTTACTTTTTCTGAGGTGTTAAACCTGGTGTTACTTTATTTGAGAGAATGCTGTCAAATCTGACCTACATGTATTTCATAATTATTTCAAAATCAGAATAATTGAAAATACAATAAAACATAATTAGTACTTGAAAAATGTTAAAAATTTTATTAATTAGAACACAAAACTGGAAATCTGTTGCGGCAAACAGTGTAAATCAACACTGAAATCTGTTTCCTCAATTTGAAAAATATGATCTAATTAAAAAACATGTCATGTGATATATATCCATTTATCAGAATATTAATGACTATAGATATAAGGTAAGCATTATTATTCTGCTTTAAATGCTGTATCAGAAATGTTACTATTACAGCATTTTGATTTATCATGTAAATTATACAATTCAACAGGATACATATCCATGTGAGATTTCATGAAATTTCTGAATTAATTATGTTCATGAATATTTCTAGGGTGGCACGTGTAACACTTCTCTAGGACAGAGCTACTTACAACAAAGTTATATTATGATGTTTGAAAGTGCGACCCCATGGACTGTAGCCTACCAGGTTCCTCCGTCCATGGGATTTTTCAGGCAAGAATACTGGAGTGGGTTGCCATTTCCTTCTCCAGGAGATCTTCCCGACCCAGGGATTGAACCCAGGTCTCCCGCATGGTAGGCAGACACTTTACTGTCTGAGCCACCAGGGAAGTCCTATTATGATGTTTAAATGGTAATTAATGTGTGGTTGATTTAAAAGCTGCATATGGGTGAGGAGACTTCCTCAAGGACTTCAGAATGCAAATCCTGTTCACTTTAGCCACCTCCACTGATACTTTTTTTTTTCCCCCAAGTGACTATGTACTTGGAATGCCCTTGTTCCACTTTCCTGGGACTTTTTGACAGGAAAGTGGAAATTTTAGTTCGATCTCAGTTCAGCCCCCATCGCATTCTTCTCCACAAGGAGTCCACCTTTTAGCACTTCTGGCCGAGAGGTTTTCTTCAGGTTTTGCTTTGTTGAAGCTTTCTGCGAGACTGAAACTGCGGACCAACTCCCTGTACAGTCCAGGCTCAGCCTCATCTGAGGCACAACCCGGTGAGCACACCTGTCCACCACTCCCATCAGCGTGCTCAGCGGCAGGAAGCGCAAGTGCTTCCACTGGCTCCCTGCTTTCCTTCCCATCGTGGCATGAAATTCCCTTAACTGTCCCCTTACGTCCTATGACCTCTCGGCTCTCTCCATTCTCCCTTCTGTTGTACACACTGTGGAAATAAGTTCCTCTTCATAGCTTGCTCCACAGTCTTAAGAATAATGTTAGAAGATCAATGAAAGAAGAGATTGTGACAGATCGAGGCAAGGCACTGCATAATGGCAATGTAAAAGGGTCCGTTAGGCATACCAGAGGAGTGTTTTCATTTTTCTGCATGTAAAAGGCAGGAAATGATTATGGTCTGTTTCATAATAATCTAACTTCCTCCCTTCCCCGAGAAAGTAATCCTAGATCTCACCCATATGACTCAGATTGCTTAAGGTCTTAAGTGCTCCAATCTGACCAGACTGATTTGCAGAATCTCATAGTTTTGGGGTAAGATATTTTTGGACAGAAAATCATCAGAGCAACTGAAAACTCAGATTTTCTTTCACATGGATCCCAAGGTCATTTTTGATGTTAAGATAACTCACTTGTATAAGATTGAATCTTCTCTTTTGAGTGTTTTTGTCTGGGTTCCATTTCAGCCCTTTTGTCACGAATGTCACTACTGAGAAGGAAGAAGTGACACGACTTAGTTGAAGAGCAGAGCTCTGGTGCAAGACTTGGATTTAAATTGTTGTTCTCACATGTACTGACTTTAGGACTTGAATAAGTTTTTAACTTCCCTGAATCTCAATTTCCTCATCTGTGAAAAAGATATGATATTACCTATATGTAAGTGGTGTTGCAATAAAGTATTGAAAGTACCCAGCACAATATCTGGTATATGAAAAAATTAAATAAGGGATAATTTATTGATCAACCCCCAAGATCTACCTTTAAATTATCCCTCTCTCTGAATATGATCATTGAGAAAAATGTGGTCATCCCAATAAATACAATTTAGTAACTGATATAACATGTTTTATACAGTGTACAGTTCTTAAATATGTCTTTAATAATTAAAATATAATAATCCCAGTGATTGTGATAGCTAGAATACAAGGCTTCCCTGGTGGCTCAGTCAGTAAAGAATCTGCCTGCACTGCAGGAGACCTGGGTTCTGTCATCCCTGGAGAAGGGAACGGCGACCCACTTCAGTATTCTTGCCTGGAAAATTCCATGGGCAGAGGAGCCTGGTGGGCTACACTCCATGCAGTCACAGAGTCAGACACCACTGAGCACCTAACACACAGAAAACAAGGAAAGTGATGTTAGCCTCTGTTGAGCCAGAAACATGCTGTTAGATGATTGGTCAGTAGGACAGCAGTTCTGGATAGCAGGCAGGATATTTTGGGCTAAATTTAATAAAATGTGAACAGTTGGTAGAATTTTTCTATTGCTATGTGGGAATTCTCAAGTATCATATGTAATAGCATATGGGATTTGATACAAGAACAGAAGAAATGTGGAACTCTGAAAAAATCAAAGTAAATCTGTACTTTGTAACTGTGGACACCTAAAGGCATCTGGACATCAGTGTCCTTTACTATACAGCAGGTGTATATTAATGCATCTCTGAGGTCCTTCCTTTTTCTAACCTAATCTAATGTTATTCTAAAGTATATTATCTCTGCAACTAAAATTATTCCTGTACACTAAGTATCTTAAAAAATATGATTCACCTAGTAGTGGGTGAATCATATTTCAGGTATCTGATAATTAGACATTTTAAAAAAGTTTTAAAAAATCTATAAAAACATTTGTAACATGGTGGCCCAGTGGTAGAGAATCTATCTGCCAATCCAGGAGATGCAGGTTCAATCCTTGAGTCGGGAAGATCCCCTGGAGTAGGAAATGGCAACCTACTCCAGTATTCTTGCCTAGAAAATTCCATGGCCAGAAGAGACTGGTGGGATACAGTCTATGGGGTTGCAAAGAGTTGGACACAACTGTGCACGCACACACACCCATATTAAGTTACTCCTGCAATTTTTAAAATAATTACATGATGGTACTGTCAACTGTTAATATGTGTAACAGGTTGATGTGCAAAATAAAATTCAAATAACAGAATGAAATGTGGACCATGCAGCATAAAAGAAGGTTTTATTGATGTCAATACTACATCTGTTCTGTAAGTAACACTTTTTGTATTCATCAACCCACCATCTTTTTAAAAGAGTTAAAGTCCTTTAGAATTTCTAAAAGGGAATAGCTGTTGCTGGGCATTTGAAAGATATTTTTGCTAATGCTAATACGTACTATTTATTATTTTTAATAGAAAAGGGGTTATGTTGTACTCTTATAAATGTATTAATCATGGAAGTATTCCCAACTATAGGTTTTTTTTTTTGAGGGGAACTAAAATAATTTTTATTTTCCAGAAGAGCTTTATGTAGAGAAAATGAAACAAATCACCGAGGCAACAAATGTTTTTTCTGAATGGCTCTGTCTTCATCGACAAAGCTGTTTATTCATGAGGTTATATAGTTGCATCTGCTCTCATGCAGCTATAGAAGCAGCACATCCATTCATTCATTTTATTCATTTAACAGGTATTTATTGAATGCTTAATATGTGCCTGACACTGAAAGGCATGGGGATATAATGAACAATCTGTTCTTGTGAAACTTTTAGTCTAGTGGGAAAACGACCAATTATAGAAATAACAATGTGTGATAGGAGGTAAGTGTAGGGTGCTTTGAAATGAGCACAGGGCTACCGAAAGAATCTGCTGGGTTGAATTACAGGGTAGGTCAGAGTTTCATATCAGGAAAGTGTTTTCTGAGAAAGTGACAGTTAGACTGATATGCAGAATAGAGGGCACAATGGGGGAAATGGTGTTTTAGGCCAAGTCCCAGATGTGGCAGAATGCTAGAAGAGAGAAAATTGGGAGAATGGCATATCCCAGTGTGGCTTGGATGTCCAGTATCCACTGTGAGTAGCAAGATAACAGAGGACGGAGAAAAAGTAGAGACCCAGTCATAAATAGCAAGTTGAGATATTATCTTAAAGGAAATAGAATTTTCCTTCCATCATTAACCCTGGTCTCAAATCCCAGTTCACCTTGACTTCTCACCCATTTCATTTCTCTGATGTGAGCTCTCTCCTCTTGTCTGCCACATCCCTCTTTGCCCATCCTTATGCCTGTTCAGTAAAAACAGTGGTTTTACCTTTCAGTAACTAGATGACCTTCTCTGAAATATAGTTTTCTCTTCTATAAAATGGTATATATCTTTCAAGATTGTTTTGACAATAAGAGCTATTAAGTCCTTAGTATCTTATCTTATAGGGGTGCGTTACTTTTATTTAATTATGATGCAAGTGGGAGGCCCTGTGGAGGGCCACAGTCTCCCCATCTTTTTGTCTTTTCATGATGCTCTTCTCATATCTTTCCTGCCAGTGACATTGATTCTGATACCTAACATTTCAACCAAGCATCTGCAACATGGCAGGTCCACTTAACAGAAATTGGAACAGGAGGCTTAATGGATCAGGAAAAATCTGCTGGCTGGCAGTGACAGGCAGAAATGCAGCTAATAGTAGGGACATTTTAATAAGCTCTGGCCTTTTAGTATAGAAAAGAAGGGACAAGAGCCAATAAGAAAAGATTTCATGACTACATTAGTAACCTGGGATTAACCATTTTTATTGCATAAAACACTTTGGCATATTAACTACATTAATATTAGAGCTTAAATTTCCTTTATTAAGTATTCCATGAAACTCCCAGAATGATCAGTCTAATATACACATCCAGTGGCATAAGTCTCACATGGAGGCCCTGCTTGAATTCAAGATGAGCAGTTGTCCAAATTCTTACCTTAGTATGTAGATCTCCCTGGACCTATCACCTCAATTCTTCTCCTGTCTCATCTTCTGTTATTCTATTTTCTATTTTATATTCCGGGAATGTTAAAAACATTCATGGACCAGACTACTTCTATGTCTATGCTACTTTTTCTGTCCTTCCTTAAACTCATTGGCCCATTGGCCTCGCTTGCTCCGCTTTGTGCTTTGAAGGCGTTAGCCATGTTTCTGCTTTGGAGACTTGCACTTCCTAGTCCTCTGTCTAGATGGCATCATCCATCTGTCTCAATCTTAGTTATCTTCCAGGTCTGGCTGTTCATGCCATAACCTTTCCTAAAATCTCCACTTAGATTTGGTATATGTAATACCTGGAACATATTTCTGACATGGAGACAGCTTAATGCCTTTACTCCTTAGACCATCTAAGAAACAACAAAGCAGTTTCTTAGACGGGATTCAAACCCAGGTCTTTGTCACTGATGTCCGTGCTTCTATCCACTATCATTGTCTCTTGGTTAAGTAACTTCAAATTTATGATGTAGTTAAAACATACTCTTGATACTACATTTTGGATTTGGTTCCTCTCAACCTAAACATCTAATTGAATAAAAATAATGCACCCACATAATGGTTAATTTAAAGTTATTCATAATTAATTGTAGATTTGTATTTTTTGGACACATATCCATAGCTTGTAAAACTGAACTTTTAGAAATGGAATAAAAATGTGTCATATGAATCATACCAGTCATCTGTTAATACAGCTGTAGTAAATAGTCTTTCCTGCCAAACATAATTACCAGGATGTTATTCACAACATCAGCCCTTTCTTGACACTATGAGTAAAAGCTACATGTGTTATGAAGAGCTGTGAGTTTGGGAGGTTTATCCTTTATAAGACTTTAGGTAAATTTCGTTTTATGGGTTTGCAAAGGAAATAAGTGCAAATCACATTTTGCAAGTCAAATAACATTTAAGCACATTTATTGTGTTCAAAAAATTTTAAAATGCATAACTGTCTTTATAAAGTAATTTATCACTTCCTTTTATTATTTACCCATTATTTCATCTGAATGTTTGTAGATAAGATTTTCATAAAGCAGGTTATCCATGATTACAGCTTTCTGAGAGACCTGTCTCATTGCACATATGCATGTTTCTCCAAAGGCAATTTGGGGATGTGTGTTGGACCCAGGTTCAGAAAATAAAGTTATAGATGTGTATTTCCCGTTTATTATGTTAGTAATTTAATCAATTCAGTTTACTCTCCCTGAATCTTATTTTCTTAAGTCTGAAATGGGAATAATAAAACTGACTTATGTGTACTTCCTTTACAGGATTATTGTAGAGAATCAAATGAGTTTATTTAAAAATTATAAAATACTTTAGACATGGAAAGGATGGCTAAAATTATTGAAAGGAGGAAATCCTAGAGTAAATTGAAATCTTTTATACCATTAACATACTGGGAGGTGGAAAAAATTGAGAGCTGTAAACATCTATGTGTTAGAGTTAATTTTATGTTAATTACAGGGACCCAAGCACATTGGCCTTACCATGACTGGGTCTCCCAGAAAACTGAGTATTGGGCATCTGGACAGCAGTTGACATCCACAACTGATTTTGGCTTAGAGTGGCTGCACAGTATAGGGTTCCGAAGCATAGCTTTTGGAGTGAGATTCTTGCTGGAGTCCTAGTTCTTCCAGTTATTAGTTCTGTTGTCTGGGCCAAATTACTTAACCTAAATCTCAGTTTCTTTATTTGTAAAATGAAATAACAATAAGCACTTCAAAGGAGTGTTGCGAGGATTAAATACAATATTCATTGTCTCCACAAATATTTGTTGAGTGCATACATGAGCCAGGCAGTACTGTAAGCAGTAGAGATGTAACAGTGAATAAAACAGACATGGACCCTGCCCTCATAGAATTTACATTATAGAGTGAAGAGACTGCCCTTAATAGGCACACAGGTAGTAAACATGATAGCAATAGCTGCTATAATTTAAAAAGCTGAAAATGGAATATAGAAAGACAGATGAGTATAAAAAGAAGAGCTATTTTAGATAGGGCAGACAGAGAAGTTCTCTCTGAAAAAGTTCTGGAAACTTGAAAGGACCAGGTTTATGAAGATCTTGGAAAGAACATTCTAGGCAAGCGGGACAGCAAGTTTAAATATATACGTAGGGCTTAGCATAGTGGCCCTACATAATGTATGGTCACCATACAGCTGTGAAGTTTTCTGTTTCTCCTCCTTATTTTCCTCTTTCATTTTCTCTTATTCAGGGAATCTGACATTTAAGGATAAATTTCAAAGTACAATCACTAACTCAACAAGTCAGTTACTATTGTAGTGGCAAACTTCTATTATGTAGTTATGGTGATGGGGATTTCCTCTGGCTTTAGTGAATCTTTCCCAGGTTAATAGGTGTTTATTGATGAGAAAAAGAGACCAGATATTTTAACCTTTTCTATTGAACATTCAAAATTAGTGCTAGATTTGAAATCCTATGAAAATATTCTCTCCCAAGCACCTCTATTCCAATATTCCTGCACACACATATCCATTTCTTTGCATCTAAGTAATTCAGTTCTTGAACTAAACTTTCAGAAGACACTAGGTTTTGTGAAAAAGTGGTTTGAAAAAGTAAATGAATAAATTTTTAAAATTTAGAATTCTTTTTACCCATCAAATAATCTTAAGTGCAAAGTTTGAGGAAAACAGCCATCCTTTGTAGCCCTCTGAGCACAAATCATTCTCCTACTCTATTGTCTGCTCATTGAATGGGATGCTCCTTTCTCAGTTGTTATGGTTAGATAAATGCAAGTTATTCTATCCTACTGCAATGCCATTTCCCCACTGTTATCGTTAGAAAAGTGGGAATTGATCTTGGTTTTTATTTTCCCCTAAATTTCAATCTATCCCAATTCCCATTCATTCTTCCTATCTTCCCCCTCCCTGTACCCCTCTACATTTTATACACTGTTAACTGGGACCTTCCTTACAAAATAAAATTACATGCACACACATACCTGTGTGTATACTTTGTATGTATGTTGCAATTCTGGTTAATACCCTTCAGGAATTCCCAGTACCCTACTTCCTCATTATTCAAAGTGTGGTCTGTTGACCAATTTCAATGGCATCCTTTCAGAGCTTGTTGGAAATGGAGAATCTTGAGTCCCATGCTAGAACTACTGAGTCAGAACATGTGTTTTAGCAAGATAACTAGATGATTTGTATACTTAGTTGCTTTTGCACCCTTGGATTTAAGAATTGGCTTATTGGATAAAGTTTACATAGCTTAACCTAACATACATGGCCCTCTTTGCTCTTGCCCTTGTCTAACTTTCCTGTCTCTGATCCCATCCCTCTTCATGCCTTAGATTAAACTGGAGTAAATTATGTTTTGTTCCCCAAACAATATGAATTCCATTCTGTTTCTATGTACCTGCTTTTCTTTTTGTCTAGAATGCCTTTCAACTCTCTAGCCTATGCTTTCTTAATAAGCTTTTCTTTAACCTTTAAGGCTCTGCTCAAACGCATATTTCTCTGTAAATATCTTCCTTGATACTGTTGCCCTGAACTGAGCTAGTCACTCTTTGTGTCCTAAGTATGAGGTCTGTGTCTGTGTGAAAGTGAAGTCTCTCCGTCGTGTCTGACTCTTTGACCCCATGGTCTGTGTAGTCCATGGAATTCTCCAGGCCAGAACACTGGAGTGGATAGCTTTTCCCTTCTCCAGGGGATAGTCCCAACCCAAGGATCAAACCCAGGTATCCCACACTGTAGGCGGATTCTTTGCCAGCTGAGCCACAAGGGAAGCCCCTATCTGTGTAATCGTCATCATCGAGTACAATTAGTTTTTGCACATGCCTATCTCTTGCTAAAAAGTGATGTCTTTGAAGGTGGTGGGGAAGTTACTGGTCATGTTTATAGCCACTGATCTAGTATGGTGCTGACAGGTATACCATAAGTGTTGATTGATTCTTTCATGTAACAGACATTTGGTAGACATTGCTGACTAAGTAAATGAACTAGGAAGGAAGTGGATGGAAGCACTTCCTTCCTGCAGCTTATACACACACACATGTGTATGTTTATATAGCATCTACCTTACAAGAAATATTGGTAAAGGTATCTTTGTATTCTGATCAATAGACTGTTCAGTCAACAGACAGGCAATTGGTGAACTTCTCTGTGAATGATTGCTGGACCTGAAATGATACTTGAAATGTCATTTTAGTACAAAAGAAATGGGATAAAAGAGGTAAAAGTCCTCATATGCTCCAAGAAAAATGGCAATGGATCACATATATGATAAAGCAACTTATAATAAGCATCATTTAAAACTTCAAGATTCAAATATGAAAATACTTGTAAGTCAGTAGCACGTTTGTATTAATATTAAATAAAAGCTAAAGCAGCCAGATCAAATTTTCAGTTTGATTAAAAAAAAAGCCAACTTATATCTGTTTAGCTTCTCAGAGATTCTATATAATATGATACTTAACCTAGTTTTAGGAGAAATTATTTGACTTTATAATATGTATATAGTATATTTAGTATAAATATATTATAAAGGTCTTTAATTTTTAGATTATATAGTATCAGTTCAGTTCAGCTCAGTCACTGAGTTGTGTCTGACCCTTTGCAACCCCATGAACTGTAGCATGACAGGCCTCCCTGTCCATCACCAACTCCTGGAGTCTATCCAAACTCATGTCCATTGAGTCGGTAATGCCATCCAACCATCTCATCCTCTGTCATCCCCTTCTCCTCCTGCCCTCAATCTTTTCCAGCATCAGGATCTTTTCAAATGAGTCAGCTCTTCACATCCGATGGCCAAAGTATTGGAGTTTCAGCTTCAACATCAGTCTTTTTTTTTTTTATTTTATTTTTTTTAACATATTTATTTATTTATTTATTTATTTATTTATTTTCTTTTTTTTTTTTATTATTGTTTTTGCCATACATTGTTATGATATCACCATGGGTTTACATATGCTTCCCCTCCAGGTCTCCCCTCCCTCCTCCCTCCCCCCCGGGAAATCTCGCTGCACCAGTCCCGAGCATCAATCCTGGGCTGGCGATTGATTAGACACATGACATTAACATGCTTCAATGCCCTTCTCCCATATCATCCCATCCTTACCCTCATCCACAAAGTCCACAAGTCTATTCTATACATCTGCGTTCCTTTTGTTGTCTCCCATGGCAATCCCACTGCTGGGCATATACACCGAGGAAACCAGAATTGAAAGAGCCACGTGCACCCCAATGTTCATTGCTGCATTGTTTACAATAGCCAGGACATGGAAGCAACCTAGATGCCCATCAACTGACGAATGGATAAGAAAGCTGTGGTATATATACACAATGGAATATTACTCAGCATTAAAAAAAAATTCATTTGAAGCAATTCTACTCAGATGGACGAAACTGGAGCCCATTATCCAGAGTGAAGTAAGCCAGAAGCAAAAACAACAATACAGTATATTAACACATATATATGGAATTTAGAAAGACAGTAATGAGAACCCAACATCAGTCTTTCTAATGAACACCCAGGACTGATCTCCTTTAGATGGACTGGTTGGATCTCCTTACAGTCCAAGGGACTCTGGAGCGTCTTCTCCAACATCACAGTTCAAAAGCATCAGTTCTTCAGTGCTCAGCCTTCTTCATAGTCCAACTCTTACATCCATACATGACCACTGGAAAAACCATAGCCTTGACTAGACAGACCTTTGTTGACAAAATAATGTCTCTGCTTTTTAATATGCTATCTAGGTTGACCATACCTTTCCTTCCAAGGAGTAAGCATCTTTTAAGTTCATGGCTGAAATCATCTTCTGCAGTGATTTTGGAGCCCCCCAAAATCTCACTGTTTCCACTATTTCCCCATCTATTTGCCATGAAGTGATGGGACCGGATGCCATAATCTTAGTTTTCTGAATGTTGAGCTTTAAGCCAACTTTTTCACTCTCGTCTTTATATAGTATATTTTAGTATAAAACATTAAAATTTGTCTTAAAGCTGTACAACAGAAAATTTAAAAATGGCTTTATTGTCCTAAATCACTAGGTCATAAAATAATTGAAGAAATAATAGAAGTTTTCCCCCTCCCCCCCCAGAGCAGGATGCATTAGATTGCACTCAGCTTTCAGGGGGCAGACTTGTCTAGGAACGAAATGTGAGTTCACAGCACTTCTGCCTATTTCTTTCTTTTTTTTTTTTTTTAACATTGTTTTGCATTTTAGAGAACAAAGTGTATCAGTACCATTGACTGGTTTTAACCCCAAGTAACCTCCAAAAGGAACTTAAAAAGACGTAATAATGATTACTGCTTGGAATTTATCTAACTATAAAGACGACATCAGCACTATGCAAACAGAGCCCCAGATAGGTATTATGTTATTTTGTGGTGAGATAGGAGTTAAAATTTTTAGTCGCTTTCAAATATGTTCTTAAATTATTCTGAAAACCGTAGACAGAAATGCCTCAAAAAAATAATCAAATATACCACTTTTCTATGTAGCAATAAAGGTGACAACAGAGATTCTCCCTGAAGAGCACTTGCACATATTTTTTAAAATTCCAAAAGTCAGTAGATATGAGTCATATCATTTATTATCCATATCAGCAAGAATTGTTTTGGTCCATAAAACACAGTTGAAATAGTGTTAAAACAAAGCTTACCTCTTCTATAGTTCATATTTTTACAAAGAGATATATAATTTATCACATTGTATTTATGGTATCTCCAAATAAAATAAATTACTTATTTTCAAATATAGTTCTACTTAGAAAATGTGAAGAGGAGTTAAGAGATTTTCTTGCTAATAAAAAGTCTTTGAAAATCCTTTGCTAAAGACACCATAAACAAAAACATACTTTTAGCAAAAAAAAAAGGAAAGAAATTCTCCCTCCCTGGTCTTTGTTGCGACTCCTCTAGGGTTTCAAGATACAGTGCTTTCTTGCTAGTCCTTTAAAATAAACTGTCCTGAATTAATACACATGTAATTTATTTAGCAATCTGAAGTTCTATTTAAATTGAGGACAGGTCTAATTGTTAGTTCTTCCTGGCTGACTGCTTGATGTTGGCTATGGTGCCTGATCTACAAAAGCCTGAACATTCTTTCATTGATTAACATTTGTCCAAAAACATATATTCATAGGTGTCAGAAAGACAAGGCACATACGAAAATAATATCCATCTACCCCCTTTATCTTTGTGTTAAGCTTTGGCAGAATTTTTAATATCTGAGAAAAACCTCTGACAAGAGAGAACTAGGTACATTTAAAGTGATGGCATTCTGTGTGTATTTTTCAGAAGACACTGTTCAACATAAATGCAATTTTTGGAAACTCAAGAAGATTATAAGAACAAATTGATATGAACTGCATACTTAATAGGTTGTAATTATGTCTTATCAAAAGCTCAACTTTTTTAATCCTTTATTCTTTAGAAATATGGTAATTGTCCCCTTTCCCATGTAGTTAATTATAAATTTCAGGAAGAATTAAGTCAGCTAAAACTCTTCACTGTTTTTTCTTTGTCTCTATGGTAGCAGTGAAAATAGAAACGAATTGCTTTGATCTTGTTTCTGAATGGCATTTCTTTCCTCAAAGGATGGACCTTATTTGGAAGACCTGAGATTTTAGATATTTTTCATAGCTGTTTATTCAAAAGAGGCATTTTTTACAGATGAATTTTAAAATGTGTCAGGAAGAAAAATGTAGCTTATTTTAAAAATCAGAGGCTTTGTTTCCACAGGAGTTTGTAGTTTATGATATAATAGATCTGCCAATGAAAAATATTCATTGACTATGGTAGTAGATAATGTTCAAAGTTTCTTTCTTGCAAGGAGAAAAGTACAATTGTAGTTCATTTCTCTTGTCTCATCTTATTATGTCAGTAGGATGCAGTGACAGCATGCAAATACCAATGTCATTTAAAGTATTTTACAAGACTGTATTTTAATCTTGGATTTAGAAGCTTGAATTACTCTATTGAATCTAACTCTACATAGCAATAATTCAACTTTGGAGATTTCTAGAGCTTCAGGGATTGTTGGGAGATGCTTCCACAAAATTCTATAAAATAATATATTTCTTAGAAATATTTACAGACCAATTATTTCAAATATGTGATACCAGACTGCAGAGTCAATTCTAGCTCCCACATTTAGTCATCCTAAAACTGTTGAAGTATTTCAGATATTCTTTCCAACTTGAATTGAAAACTTAGATTTAAAATTCCTGATGTATGTAAAGTATTTTGTTATATGCGGGAGAACTGGGTTTGGTCCCTAGGTTGGGAAAATACCCTGGAAAAGGGAAGGGCTACCCGCTCTAGTATTCTGGCCTATAGAATTCCATGGACAGTCCATGGGGTCGAAAAGACTTAGACAAGATTGAGCGACTTTCACTTTCATAGTTTTTCTCATTTAATTTTCATAGTGAACATGTGAGATTTGTGAGATACATATTATTTTATACTTGGGGTGAAAAAATAGGCTTAGAGAAGCTAAGTGGGATAGGAAGAAAATCTCTGTTTAATAAGATAAATATAAGTCTTATTAATTTGTATGTCTCTAATTAATAAATATATTCTATTATATAAATAAATACGCTTCTGATTAGAATGTATATTGGAACCTGGGTTAAATATATTGTATTATTATTTTATATAATCCTTCCAATAATCCTTAAACTGGGTATTATTCTTTCTACTTTATGGATGAAAAAACTGAAATTCACAGAATCTAAGAAACTTATTCACAGAGCTAAAAAGTGGTAGATTTAGCATCTTAAATATGGATTCTAAAATAATGGACTCCTCATTGTTTTAAATGCTTTCTTCCACTGCCTTTCAGGATAAGTAATTTAATGTTCGAATGAACTAACAACTCACGTCAAGTATCTGGCATCTAATAGTACTCAATAAATATTATTTTATTATAGACTTAGGAAATGCCTTCTTCCAGGGCCCTCTCTCCATTGATGCCATAAAATAAGTTACAACAGTGACTCTCATGTATAATAAATATTTAAATGTGGTCTGCTTTGAGCATTCATAGCTTATATAACTCATTGTAAATTTATCCAGGTAGCCAAATGATTAGAAAATATTTTAACATGGTGTATTTAATCATCTTATGCACTAGTTAGCGCTTTTGCTAACCTAGGCAAATGCCTGCTTGGAGAGTCACAGAGATTTTGGAAAACGTGATCATGACTCAGCATTGCCATCACGGTCTACTGAAAAACTCTCTCTCAGCTTTCAGCATCCTTTGGAGATGGGTCAGCAGCATTTTTTTCATTTGCAGAAGAGCTGAATGGATGATTTCCCAGCATGGTGTCAGTCTCCTAAGGATTTCCTCAGAAACTAGTTAGGCCAACTCATTTAAACATCTTTGACACCGGAGAAAATATTAACAAAAGGAAGCAAATATGAAGATAAGCCCAGGAAGGGATAAAGTTGACTACTGAGGAATTAAGCCCAAAATTTAATGAGAAATGTTGATGCTGACCATGAGTAGGTTTATCATCTGTAATTGGTATCTTGAACAAGTAGGATGTAGTACTAAGCTCTCCGTTGTTACTTTAAAACTTCTTAAATCAGAGTAGAGTTGATGGAATGATATTGTGTATTATATGTGTACAATATAGTCATTCACAGTTTTTAAAGATTATACTCTGCTTAGTTTTTATACAATATTATCTATATTTACTGTATTGTACAATATATCCTTGTAGCTTATTTTATACAAAATTGTTTATTTAAAGCTTCTTAGTGTCAGTGATCCCTATTTTGCTCTCTAGATGAAAACTCTGGCAGTCCATGACTTTCCAGTCACTTGCAAAGACTTAAAAATCCTATAGTCACTTAAAATCACAAATACAGCCTCAATTAAGTAAGTAAAATTGTCCAGTCTCAAATATTAATCAGAACTCTGAACACTTTTCCCAATTGAATATTCTCTTTTTCTTACTGTGGGGTCTTCAGTTAGAGTGTCTGCTTTGGGGTAATGCTATAGGTAGGGCTAAGTTTTTTTTGTTGTTGTTTCTTTCCTTCTTTGTCATTTGTTAGTTGGTTATTGATCCCTCCAGGTTTGAATCATGGTAGGGAAATAAAAAAAGGAGAGCAAGAAGTTATTACACTGGGATTGTTGTAGTTTTTGCTGTCTGAGCCTGACATCATCATAATGATAATAATAACAAAAACAAAGAAAATAGCTGACACTTATGTCATGTTGATTATGTCTAGAAATAATTCTAGGCATTTGTATTAATTATTTCAATCTTCATAACTGAGAGAGTTTAGCAATAGACCCTGGGTCATCACTGTTGTGGGTCTTAGGGAGTTTCTCTTTCTGGGCCTAAATTTCCTGTGGGGCTACCCTGGTGGCTTACTGGTAAAGAATCTGCCCGCTAATGCCAGGAGACACAGGTTTTGTCCCCAGGTAAGGAAGATCCTCTGGAGAAGGAAATGGCGACCCTCTCCAGTAGTCTTGCCTGGGGAATCCTGTGGACAGAGGAGCTTGGCAAGCTATAGTTTCATGGGTGGCAAAGAGTTGGACACAACTGAGTGACTGACACTTTCTATGTATCTTTATGGCAGATTAGGACACTAATTGAATGAAAACTTTTATTTCTTTAAGTACAATTATTTATATACATATGTTATGCACAAACATGTATATATGAATGAATGTATATATACACATTATATAGCTCTATAAAATCAGTGATTTGAAGGTATCCTAAGAGTTGTGTTTGTCCCCCAAGTTTTTGAAATTTATGTAAATATACTAAAGCATATATTTGACCAGAAGTCAGCAAATGTGTTTTCTAGTAAGTTTAGTAAGTGTTAATTCTTAAATGGTGATGTTTGCAATAATTCATCCTTTAAATATAATTATTCCTCACATTTATAGCATACTTTACATCTCACAGTATATTTGCAAACACAGTAGTACAGTCATTTTAGTTCTGCCAAGGCACTTAATTTTGCCCCTTGGAAACATCATGTTTTAATCTCTTTTTCTTTATCTGTCAAACACCTGAGAGTTTCAGAAAGATGGGAAAGACACCTTACGTGCTTTTCCAGAGACCAAACTCAGGAGAACCTCTTGAGTTTTTTTTTTAATAGGATCAAGGCTGGATCCCTCTAGGTCCACTCTGTGGCAGGACTCCCTGCCGTCCATAAGCCATGAAGTAGAAATAAATGACGGGAATGGCTGAAGTCTGCTCTCCCTGTAGCATAGACTCATACGTGCCCTCATTCCTAGGTTTCTGTGACCCAGAATCAAGGTGTTTTCTCACCAAGTCCAAGGACACCTTGATTCACTGTCAGCCGGCGTATGGCACACCTTTAGCTGGAAGGCCCTCTACTCACCCTTTCACTCCTAAAATCTTCACTAGAAAACTGAAGTATCTTCTCTATAAAGCCATACCTGACTCAGCCAGTCAGAGTTCAAGAGTCTAGCCTTTGGCCTCAGTTTCTCTGCACCACTTTTCAGGGTGCTTGCTCATCCCTTATGCCTGACCCTAAAAATGGATGAGATAGATCATTTTCATCTGTCCATGTCACATTTTATTTATATCATATGGTATACCATATACCAGCTTTCATGTTGCTTTATAATTTCATGTTTATAGTGGCCTTTTCCTTGGATTGATAACTTCTCTAGACATAGACTGAGTCTTGATATATCGTTATATATAAATAATACAATAGCTATTTTCTTAATGAATATTTGTTGACTAAATGAATAAATGAGTCAGTGGTCCTAGTTTTTAATCCTGTTTTAAAAGTAACATGTTGCATTATATCTCCTAAAATGTTGGTGCATTTTAAGAGAGGATTTAAATTTTAATATCTCTAAATTTTGTTATCTCTGTATATACTAAGCATGTTTGAGAAATGAGTGGCTGAATAAATAAGTGAAAAATATGTGTTTGGTACTATTATATGATGCTTCTGAACATAGGAAAGAGTTCTATGATTATGAGAATCATTTTATTATGAATAGAACAACAAAGGATTTTAGGTTTTTTCCTCTGCTTTTAGAACATGCTGTTTTGATGAAGCATTAGATCAGCATTTTATTTGGATGTATCAACTCTTATTCTGCCGCACATAAACTTGTTCTGAGGATTAAATGACTAAAGTGTCACTTAGTTGTTGTTTAGTCGCTCAGTTCTGTCTGACTCTCTTTGCAACCCAATGGACTGTCGCCCACCAGGCTTTTCTGTCCATGGGATTTCCCAGGCAAGAATACTGAAGTGGGTTGCCATTTGCTTCTCCAGGGGATCTTCCTGACCCAGGGATTGGACCTTCATCAGCAGGCGGATTCTTTACCACAGGGGAAGCCCCTACAGGCACTTAGTAAACTCCAAAACACTCTAACAAATGTAAGCCTCTGATGCACAAAAAATTTCTACTCTCTCTGGGGATGGAATGGGTTGAGTAAAAAGTCTTTATAGAGTTTTCTTGAAATTCTTTGTGGTTACATATTTATATAATCAATCTGAGATGTAATTGTCCAGCATATTTGGCTCATTTCCTCAGGATATTCTGGAATGAAATATGTCAAGATAATTAAAGTCAGAAAAAGACAACCAAGGAAGATGAGAGAGTTGCAGACAGCATAGTATTTTAGAAAGACCGAAACTCAATGGATAGTTTTGTCTCTTAAGAAAACATGCTTTTCAAATCCCTACATCCTGGTCAAGTCATATATCAACAGTCTAGAGGCATAAATATTCAGTGTAGATGGATGAGAGGGAGAAGGGAAAGTGAAATCTGTCTTTAGGGTAATTTGTCACCAGCTTCTACCTTAAACTGTAACTTGGAGAGACAGACTGGCCATTGAGGGAATTCTAATGTTTCCTCTTGATTTTTGACCTAAGAATTAACTTAAAAATAGACTAGAGAGTGTCCTTTCACCTAGTATTTGTACCGATCCTTGCTGGCCTTCTAAGGGCTGTGCTGTGTGGTGCTGTGCTTAGTCACACAGTCGTGTCTGACTCTTTGTGACCCCCCACGGACTGTAGCCCACCAGACTCCTCTGTCCCCAGGCTCCTCTGTCCATGGGATTCTCCAGGCAAGAATACTGGAGTGGATTGCCATGCCCTCCTCCAGGGAATCTTCCCAACCCAGTTATCACACCCAGATTTCCCACATAGCAGGCAGATTCTTTACCTTCCGAGCCACCAGGGAAGCTCATTGTAAGAACTGGAGACCTGCCCAAGAGCCAATAATCCCCAACTCTGTTTTGTTGCCTTCATTAATATTAGAGAGAAAAATACTAAAGATGGAAAAGGAAAAATTCTAGGAAAAAGAGAATTTTAAATGTTTTTCTTCCCTAGCTGTGACAGTTCCCTTGACCCATGTTAGATTCTGTCTTCTTTAGAAGTAAAGGGTTTTTTTTTTATTAGTTTTGCCATACAATGACATGATATCGCCATGGGTTTACATATGCTCCCCCTCCAGAACCCCCCTCCCTCCTCCCTCCCTCCGGGAAATCTCCATGCACCAGCCCCGAGCATCAATCCTGTGCTGGCGATTGATTACACATATGGTAATTAACATGTTTCAATGCCATTCTCCCATATCATCCCACCCTTGCCCTCATCCACAGAGTCCATGAGTCTGTTCTATACATCTGCATTCCTTTTGCTGTCTCGCATGCAGGGTTCTCATTACCATCTTTCTAAATTCCATATATATGCGTTAGTATACTGTATTGTTGTTTTTCCTTCTGGCTTACTTCACTCTGAATAATAGGCTTCAGTTCCGTCCACCTGAGTAGAACTGATTCAAATGAATTTTTTTTTAATGCTGAGTAGTATTCCATTGTGTATATGTACCACAGCTTTCTTATCCATTCGTCAGTTGATGGGCATCTAGGTTGCTTCCATGTCCTGGCTATTGTAAACAATGCAGCGATGAACATTGGGGTACACGTGGCTCTTTCAGTTCTGGTTTCCTCGGTGTATATGCCCAGCAGTGGGATTGCTGGGTCATATGGCAGGTCTATTTGCAGAAAAAAAAAAAAAAGATCCAGCGCAGCCAAAACTTAAATAAATTTTCTTTTTTAAAGTCAAAAAAAAAAAAAAAAAAAGAAGAAGTAAAGGGGTAGGTAAAACCTGAGGCTGCGGTTTTCAGTAACCACACTTGAGTGGACTACTCTTGTGAGAGTGTTTGGTCCAGCAGTTCTTAACCTTTATTATCATGCAAACTCAGAGAAATAACCATATCCTCTGCTAACAGTGGACCAGAATGACAGGGATCCTCAACTGGACAGTGTACCCCTTTGGAGGAGAAAACAGATTCGATTAGTGGGAGGACTATAAATGGCTGTGGGCTTCTCTGGTGGCTCAACTGCAAAGAACTGCCTGCCTGTAGTGCAGGAGACCAGGCTTTGATCCCTGGGTTGGGAAGATTCCTGGAGAAGAGGATGGCAACTGACTCCAGTATTCTAGCCTGGGGAATCCCATGGACAGAGGAGCCTAGCAGGCTTCAGTCCACAGGGTCACAAAGAGTCAAACATGACTGAAGTGACTGAGCATACATGCTGCACGCACATGGGTAGATCTACGAGTGATCAAATAGAATCCTCTCAATTTATAAGCGAGAAAAATGAGGTTTAAAGTGTTAAAGTAACTTTCCCAAAGTTCCACAAATAGATTCATGGGGACACTAATGAAATCTAAGATCCCAGCTTCTGTTCCAATCTTATTTTTTTCTAGTCACACACTATCGATTACAAAATAATATATGTTTTCATAGCGTCTGTTTTCAGTAGGCAATTTTATGTATCTGTCCCTGTGTGATCATATTGTTAATATTCATATTTAAAGCACCAATTAACAATATGATCACAACATATTGTGTGTGATCATATTGTTAATTTTCGTGGTTAAAACACCAATGGGCTTCCCTGGTGGCTCAGTTGGTAAAGAAACCACCTGCAGTGCAAGAGACCCAGATTTGATCCCTGGGTCGGGAAGACCCCCTGGAGAAGGGCATGGCAACCCACTCCAGTGTTCTTGCCTGGAGAATGCCATGGACAGAGGAGCCTGGCGGGCTGCAGCCCATGGGGTCACAGAGAGTCTAACCCTTTCACCTTCAAATCACCGATGGGAAGGCCTTACTATCTGAAACTCAGGTAATAGTGAGACAAGAAACTCAGAGAGAGTTCTCTCTTTCTTTACTCCATGGTATATATCCGTAGAAGTTTAGACACTCCTTATGTATGCCCTCCATTACATTTTGTGAGTACTCATATTCCTCCATCTAAGCACAGCTCACTTATTTATTAAATTTTGCCTCTTTACCATGTGTTCCATAAAAATATACATTATCTAGATATAAAAGAGCTTATTATTACTACAATAACTATTATGAATTGCTACAAAAGACGCATTCTTCACCGTTAACCTTATTTGGTATGACTTCACATAATTAGAAATGCTACTGCAGCTGCTAAGTCGCTTCAGTTGTGTCAGACTCTGTGCGACCCCATAGACAGCAGCCCACCAGGCTCCGCATAGCTAGCATTTTAATAATGCTTTCAATTTCAAAAAGCTTATCTTTATATGTAGGTAAATTATATTTATCTGACTTATGCTATCAGAAAAGGAAAATAAAATTGTCCTTTTATTTTTCATGTCCTTTTTCATAACGTCCTTGCAAATTGTGATAGTTATCTGAAGCAAATCTTTATCATCTGAGAGGAGTCCTATATAAGTTAGTGTATGCTGAGTCACTCAGTCATATCTGACTCTGTGACCCCATTGACTGTAACCCGCCGGGCTCCTCTGTCCATGGAATTTTCCAAGCAAAAAATGGAGTGGGTTAGCCATTTCCTTCCTTAGAGGATCTTCCTGACCCAGGGATCAAACCTGCATCCTCTGCACTGGCAGGTGTATTCTTTACCACTGAGCCACCCGGGAAGCCCTGTGAATTAGGCAAGATACTAACTCTGTTTTACGGATGTGACTACTAGACTCACAGCACCTCCTGGCAGCAGGCACGTGGTTGAGGTTACTTGAAATTGTGGTCGCCTGACACCAGTCCAGGGTACCTTACATACCCTCTTGGTACTTTATGTCATATTTTGATTTAAACAAGAATACTGAGCCTGGAGATTGATGATCTAAGTGTATTTTTATGGTGACTTTATCAATAATCACTCAAACAGCATTTCAGAGTTTAGTGATGCCTTAAAAATAAATCACCTAAATAAAGGTTGCTCTGAAAAGCTTACAAATCACAAAATAGGGTTTTTAGCACAAGTACTGAATTCAATACTTTGTTCCAGTTAAATTAGACATGATAGGATCATTGATAAGATGAAATCATGTCAGTTGATGACATTTCTTAAGCTCTATTAAACAGAAAATGAAAAATATGAGCTCATAGAAGGAGAGTGCATTGGCTGCAGAGTCAGTCAGATTTTTGCTGCAGTCTCAGTTATGCTGCTTTCCTGTAGGATAACTTATAGATGAGTTTCTTACCTTCTGTGAGCCTCAGTTTTCTCTTCTGACGAATGGGCATAGCAATACTTCTATCTGTATTTGTTTTAGCAATGAGTGATAAAATACTGAACCCAGAATAATCTTTAGCATATTTAGTAGCTCAGTAAATCACATCTGTGGTTTATATGATTATTGCTAATGCTGTTAGTAACTTTTATGTATTATACTTGAGTGTGCAATAAAATAAAAGATAAAAGTTTTGTTATAATCATTTCCTCCCCTTTTAGCAGTAATCAGACCTCTTATTACAGGATGGAGCTGTATTGCTGGTTAAAATAAAGCATTTCATTTTCTCTAAAAGGCCAATTAGCGTTGAATTTATAGGAGTTACAACAAAGAATAGGTTAGCCTGAGACATTCCTTATGTATCTCATAAGTGAAATATCTCTTATATGAAAAGTAGTGCCTGGCAAATGGTTTAGAATGTTAAATCTCTGTGCTCCTGGTTTCAATTCTTTGCACCTCAGTCTCTGATCTGACAAGAAAGGCCTCTAAAATCTATCTTGTCCAACTTTACTTTCTCTGGTTCTATGAAATGCCCTAGAGAGATCTTCACTATTAGTTCACAGTCTGGAAGGGGAGACAAGTAAACACATCTTTCTGTTGTTACTTGGCTCAAGTGATCTCACAGGGATACAGGATGTATCAGGGTCCTCGGGGAACCCAGAGGAGAGACCAGGTCTGCCTCTGGCATTGAAGGATTCTCAGATGGTTCCTACCAGGATCTGAAAGGCCAGCTGCTGAGAAAGCCTGATTCCAACACCCCAGGATTTAGAGTAGTACAACAAATCAAAGAATGGTTTCTTGGGCCTTGATAAGAGTAGAAATAACATACATCGTTTCTTTCAGCACTGCACCAAAAAATCATTCTCAAAAATTTCTCCAGTAGTTGTAAATATGGCAATAAATACATTGATGATAAATCTATCAGTGGGTGTATATTGCTGCACATAGTATATAGAACATAATATCATTTTTATTTATTTGCAGCAAAACCAAGGCAAGTGCCCAGCCCAGAACTGTTCGGTAGAAGGTCCTGCTTGGATGCCTGTTCACCACTGTACTGTAAGTTGCTTGGATTATTCTAAGATTGCCCAGGTTAAGAGATAATTATTTTTATATTTTGAAACAACCTTCATGGAATGTGCTAGAATACACTCTGAAATTCTAGACTTCAGCAGACCTTTTGAAAGGAGAAAGAATGTCTCCTTGTAAAGCTCTTTATTATAAGAAACACCTGTGATTAGGGATTGCATGTATTTCTTTTTGGAGTGAAAGCAAATTGCAAAGGATTTGTCTAAATGGATTATTGATGGTTTACAATTGGATAGTCTTTGAAATGAATATATTTGCCCATTTATTTTTCTCAGTAGCTGCATATTCATGAATACTTGATTTTAGATGCCTTAGAGAAAGATTCTTTCTCTTCTTCCATTCTTGTGTTGACTCTTTAATAGTGATGAGTACACGGATTTGCAATTTTCAACTCTTCGTGGTATAATAATAGACTGTGCATTTGTGTGAAATCTTCCATCACAGAATTTTCAAGTACCTTAGAAACAAACAGGTACTATGTCATTATTCCTGTGTAGCAAATGGAAGATTTAAATGCAGAGGAACTAAGAACAGTGCACGAATTGTAAGCCTGGGAATAGATTCTGGACACCCTGACTCTCGTGAACTCACTCCGCTCCGCTGTGCTCTGAATAAGTGAAGAAAGTAACTGATTCATATGAGTCTCTCTTATACATACATTGTCTGATAGAAAGGACAGTGGTTCCTTTGGGAACCGTGTGTGCTGTCACTGACAGTTTGCATGTCGTGAAATAATTTGTGTGTGATGAGGACAAAAAGTTCAGAAGTTCCTTTTGAGACATTCCCCTCATTTGACCCACCTTGCAGGCAGTGTAAAGTGATATGTGGAACTCTTTAATAAATACCCTCATCTTTTGTTGAGGTACAGGCTTCTGAAAGGCGCAGCTGTGCTATCATAGCATGACTGATGACTGTGTTAAAAGGCCGTAGGCCTGGGGGAGCCTGTTTCTCACACAGATTGTGTGAGAAAATGGAAGCTTGTCTCTTTGTCTTTTGTTTATCTGTGGAAGATGAGATGGTAGGGTCACCTTTAATGAAGGAGAGATGATGGTGCTAAATTTTGGAGGGATTTTTGCAGTTGGAGGCAGCTGAGACTTGCTCGAGACTCAGAGAATAAAAATGTCACACTTGTGAGCAGATGGTCAGAGGGGAGTGTATGCCTAGGGACTCTGCTGATGCCAGAGAAAAGATGAGCTTTAATAATTTTATTTCTTCATCAGTCACTGCTTTTATTGTATCCCTGATGATATTATTTCACAATTACTGATTTATATGTCTGTTTCTCCAAGGAAATCATGTACTCTTCAGGGTCCTAGGATACCTACATCTAGGTAAATCCCTGAGTTCATGGTAGGAGCTCTGTGAGTGTAGATTTAATAAATGCATCTTCAATCTGTTGATTTCCTCTTTATAATAATAAGCTTCAATAAATTTTTTGTGACCCTCATATTTCTTGCTGGAGAAGAATAAATATATATTTTACTTTCTTAGGTGGTTTCCATTTCTGACCTTCAGGTGTCCTTTTATATTTTTTCCTACAGAGTATGTTTTGAGGAGTTTTGTTTTCACACTTAACAAAATTTTGTCATTTGATTCAGCTGTGTGATTCAGCAATTCACTATGGCAATTGCTAATGATGAAATATAGATAAGATAGTGATTGCATTTTATCAAACACATTTATGTATTCCAGTTAATAGTTGATCCTCCAGTATACTGATAATTCCAGCTCCAAATAAAACAAATTTGACATTATAGTTACTTTGTATAGTCTTATTGCAGGTAAATCCATTGTTAGAATTCTGTGTCTTATGGTTTAACAAAACAGTTGAGCCTTCATTATTGCTTTGGAATTGGACCGTTAAGGATCTGAGAATCCCAGATTGTCTTTCTGCTGTAGGACACTAAAGATAAAATATGGAGATGACTACATTTAAGACCCTTCCTGAAGATCACAAGTCTGAAAGGCCAACATTGAAAAAGGGCGTCAAAAAGATGTTTCTTCTTGCTCCTGCTTTAGAATTGGGAGCTGCTGGTTACATAGATTTCCTTTGCCATTTACTTAAATGTAATAGTGAGTTGGCCAAGAGGTTCGTTTGGGTTTCTCCATTTAATGTTACAGAAAAGCTTTTTGGCCAACCCACTACATCTCCCAGTGGGGCAGACACTTTCTGCAGGAATTGCTCAGCCCATAATGGTTCTACTTTCTCTGTTTAGTAACTCCATTCTGCAAAGGTAGGCACTTCACCACCATGTTTGGACTCTCTGAGTCTGTCCTGGGCCCTGACTGACTGATACAGAGCTAAATATTTGATCCTAGGTCAGTCAGTTGGATTCTGTCTCCTGGGTATTTGAAATCTCTACTAGAGAGATATGAAACTGATAGCCATCAATATTAATCATATGAATGACAATAGTTTGGGAAATATCCTGTGAACCTTAGTTGGTAAAGTTCCTTGAGCTGCCATGTATTAGCCCTTTGAGGGTTTGCTTACTCAAATCTCTCTTTGATTTTGTGAAAAGGTCCCAATAAACTGCTGATAAGCAGTAAGTTACTTTTATCTGTTATCTACATATTTTTTTTGATAACTGTAAACTATTTTGTATTGGACTATAACTGATTAACAATGTTGTGGTAGCTTCAGGTGAATAGCAAAAGGATTCATCCATATATGTACATATGTCCATTCTCCCCTAAACCTGCCCTGACCCCAGTCCAGGCTGGCGCATAATATTGAGCAGAGTTCCATGTTAGATTTTATTTTGTTTGTTTTGAGGAATTTATTGTTCTTTGATTTATTTGTAGCCAAAAAGTAAATAAAACTCCCTTAACTAATATCCACTGGTCAGCAACATTTATGGAGCTCCCACTAAAGTTGATGTAATGAGTAGTAATCTCAGCACAAAGAAGTATTCAGAGTTGTGGGATTTTGATAATTTATAATAGTCCATCTATTTCAGTATTTGGTTATATACAATAGCGGGGTACATAAAAATGAGCAAGGAATAATTTGGTAATGACTTAATCCACATTCTAAAATGAGGAATATGGATAATTAACTATACAGTAATAAAAAGCATCTTTACATAACAAAACTGTATAAGATATGTAAAGTCATTCTGGTATTAATTTTCATTTTCTCATCTCTCAAGAAATAGAGAAAATCTTAGCCTCCTGTGTTTAAGAGAATGTCTTATTGGTCTCAAATACCCCATGGGCTGAAGCAGGTTATAAACAAATTAATACATACTTGCATTCATAATAAATAGATAGTTTCTGTTATCTTTGTGCATTTTTAAAATTCACTTGATTCTTTCCTACATTTCTCTCCCTATTGCCTCATTCTTTCTTGGTGTTTTGTTCTAGGATGATTGTATCCTTGTAATTGGGCTTTATTACTTTTTTCAGAACAGTCCTGGTCTTTGTGTGTTCATTTGCCCTCAGTTTCATTTTAGATGCAGAGCTTTTGTCACTGGTTTTTCCAAGAAAATTTATCCCTCCAAATTGCTTTGCAAATGCCTGACAACAGCTACCTATTGCCTCAAAAATGACTTCTATCACTTCTTGCTCATTCTCTCCTAGGAGGCTCTCTTTTTTGGCACTCCACATCTCTGTAATATTGGGACCAAGAAGTATTTTTATTTATTTATTTATTTTTTAATTTTTTTTACGTTATTGTGTTGGTTTTGCCATACATTGACATGAAACCACCATGGGTTTTCATATGCCCCCCTCCCAAGAAGTATTTTTAAAGATTTTTCCTTTTAGAGAGAATTACAGTATACAGATTGTGATTCAAGCTGGACAGAAAATTTACCTCCAGTAATTATACAGAAACATGGACATGTTTTTAATTCCTGAATAATTGTAAGTGAAATGTCTTTTCTAGTGAGAAGTGTGACAGTTTTATTGCTTACTTAACTCTCCTTGTATGGCTATATTAAACACTAAAATGACAGCCTTCCTCATCTGTACACTTTAAATTTAATTGGGTTGTATGCACATTGGTTTGTATGATCTCAACTATGAACACAGTGATTACCTGAACCCCTGCCACTTATTAACAAATGAGAAGAGATCCATAGGTTCTGGGACTCAGGTAAAGACAGGCAGGTCTCTGAATCTGGAGTGAAAGAGGCTGAGAATTAGTTTTTGGCAGTTGGAAACAAAGAACCTTTGACTTGACCAGCTGCAGGAGGCTTGACCAGCTGCTGATGTTCAGGGCAAGTCTCTGGTTCACTCATTTTGACTCTGGCCTATGCTTGGGTTGGGTCACCTTGAGGAGTGTCCCCAAACACAATCCTTTGTTATTAAGCATTACTCAGAAATGGCTGTAACATGTTATTTTATTGATTGGACATGTGATGTATCAATACATAGAATAATTGTGTGCTTGCACACCCCTTAATTCCTGGAAATTTAAAAAGAATATCATGAGAGGAGTTTTGAAAAGCTAAGTTGAAACTAAAATCTTTGCTATTATGGAGCTTATCATGGATGTTGTTATATCTACATATCTCTATTGTTATATAATATTCACCAAAAAGAGAAATGGGAAATATTTTCAAAAATCATTTAAGCATTTGCAAATATTAGAACACTGCACTCTGAAAATATCAATTCTCATTTACTCATTCAAGAAGCACTTACTGAGCATATTTTATAACCTGTAACTGACACTTCAATTCCTCGGAATAGAACAGGGAACAAGCATATCATCATTATAATGGGTAATACATGCTATATAATGGTCTGTAAGGCAAGATGAGTCAAAAAGTCATTTCCGACTCTTTCTGACCTCATGAATTATAGCCTGCCAGGCTCTTCTTTCCATGGGATTTTCCAGGCAAGAATCCTGGAGTGGGTTGCCATTTCCTTCTCCAAAGGATCTTCCTGACCCAGGGATCGAACCCTCATCTCCTGCATTGCTGGTAGATGGTCTACCACTGAACCACCTGGAAAGCCCATGGTCTGTAGAAAAAAACTATAAATTCTTCAAATGGAGATTTACCTCAAGATGGATTTTAGAAGAGATAAGATGCAATATTTGATAATAGTTAAGTATAAAAGCTTTAGAATTGAGTAATATTTGTGTTGGGCTTCCCTGGTGGTTCAGATGCTAAAGAATCTGCCTGCAGTGGGGTCACCAAGAGTCAGACATGACTGAGCAACTAACACGTTTGCTATTTTCACTTCAAAATTTGTGTTAAAATATTAATTCTGCCACTTACTTACCTTTATAACCTTGAACAATTTGCTTAATCTCTCTGAGTTTACACATGTAACAAGATATTTTGAGATTTACATGAGATAATGCATAGCAAGTATTAATACATACCTGGCAAGTGGTAATTGCTTGAAAACTGGTAAAAGGAAAAAAAAAATGATAGGTCATTTTAGAGGAAAGTGATGGGGGATGAATTGGTGAGGGAAAGCATAAAAACAGGCAATAAATCATCATTAACTGAGGGCTCTTTATTTAGGAGGGCCCTTTCTTTTGAAGGGCTTCCCTGGTGGTCCAGATAGTAAAGAATCCTTCTCTAATGCAGGAGATACGAGTTTGATACCTGGGTTGGAAAGATTCCCTGGAGAAGGGAATGGCTCCCCACTCCAGTATTCTTGCCTGGAGAACTCCATGGTCAGAGGAGACTAGCAGGTTACAGTCCATGGGGTCGCGAAGAGTCAGACACAATGGAGTGACTAACACTTTCTTTTGAAAGGAATTCAGGCTGGGACATGAAGTTTCCATGAGTTAATGCACAGCTCTTTACAACTATAAAAAGAGAAATCTTAAAGCTCTTGAAGATAAACATTTGCCCTCTGACAGGAAAGAACTGATGATATGGAGTGTCATATTGAGATGTTTGTATTCTGAGTAATATAGAGCCGTCTTTGAAGAGTGGGGCTAGATACTCTGTTTAATTTAAAAGTATATGAACAATTTCCCTACCATGCCTCTCTAGATTATGAAAGTAATTTTTCTTTTATGGGAAATCAATAAAAACAGACCTTCCTCTAAGAAACCAGAGGAGATGTTCTTTTAAAGTGTTAATTGTTTCAGCATGTTCTCCCAATCCGCCTCCCATTACCCCCAGTTGGATCATACACTCTAATTGAAACCAGTTAATACAATGTACGTAAGCTCTGCTGCACTAGTGTAAAGCTTTCTTTCACTTTGTTTTGGTAGCTCCTCTCTCCCTCCTTTCTTTCCTCCACAGTTCTTTGTGTGACTTCATTTTGTATACCTCCCAAATAAATACACAGACCATAGCACTAAGAAATGTCCAACCTAGTCATAAAATGAATAATGTTGTGTCTGTTTTCTGAGTGTGTGCAGAATTCTTAGAAATGCAAACCTGCTGGGCCAACTCTGCTGCTGGGAAATTACACCCAGGATTGCTTTGATGGGTATTGTCTTCCAAAGACTGGATATGCTTGTTATTTCTTAGGATAGGGATTTCATGCTATCAGTGGTTAATTCCCTTAGAGAACAAAAAGTTAGGATAACATGGTCACACCTTTAACAAAATTATGGAAAATTATAGAGTGCAGGGCCTTACATTGGTCTAAACTGAGATTAGAGTGCATCTGGCCATCGAGATGGTAGCCATGGAGTTAGAAAAGAATCCAGAGGGGAAATTATCTTAGAAAAATCGCAGTGCACTTTAAGAAATGTGAGCTCTGTGCAATGGCTCTGATTCCAATGTGGCTGTAGTTAGGGCTTTGAATCAAGGAAAGTATGAGGAGGACTGGGCTGACACAATGGATACATTCCTTTTTCCTCCTCTCTTCTGGCCTTTATAATACTTTCAGCTTATACTGGTTTCCTCTCTAGGTTTGAAAGAACCTTCTGGGAGCTGCAGTTGTGGTTGTTGCTCAGTCGCTAAGTCATGTCTGACCCCATAGACAGCAGCACACCAGGCTTCCCTGTTCTCCACTATCTCCCAGAGTTTGCCAAAGTTCGTGTCCATTGAGTTGGTGATGCTATGTAACCATCTTATCCTCTGCCACTGGCTTCTCCTTTTGCCTTCAATCTTTGTTACACTGATCTTTAAAACATACTCAGAAAGGGAACCCATGATATTTATGGGGTTGAGGGGGGCTATTGGTTCATGGGAGAGAGGAAAGAGCATTTCCAGTGAGCACACATAAAAACTACATGGAGTAAAGAAGACCTGTAAACGTGTGCCCAGCATGCCTTGTGCAGAGATGAAGTTTTCGCATCCTGAGTTTGCTGGCAAGATCTGAGAAGCTAAATGGTGGCTAACCATCTGGAACAAAAGGCAGGCCCACAGTAAAACTGGAGCCAGCAGAGTTTGTGTCCCCAGCTTCCTCTGCACCTTTTAATATTTCCCTAGAAAGTGAAAGTGAAGTTGCTCAGTCGTGTCCAACTCTTTGAGACCCCATGGACTGTAGCCTACCAGACTTCTCCATCCATGGGATTTTCCAGGCATGAATACTGGAGTGGGTTGCCATTTCCTTCTTCAAGAGCTCTTCCAGACCCAGGGATTGAACCGGGTCTCCCGCATTGTAGGCAGATGCTTTACTGTCTGAGCCACCAGGGAAGTTCGTAGAATTTTTCTCTAGAATTCCCTCTTTATCCAACTTGACTACTTTTCAGTCAGTTCAATTTAGTCACTCAGTCATGTCTGACTCTTTGTGACCCCATGGACTGCAGCATGCCAGGCTTCCCTGTCCATCACCAACTCCCGAAGCTCACTCAAACTCATGTCCATAAAGTCGGGGATTCCATCCAACCATCTCATCCTCTGTTGTCCCCTTATCCTCCTGCCTTCAATCTTTCCCAGCTTCAAGGTCTTTTCTAGTGAGTCAGTTCTTCACATCAGGTGGCCAAAGTATTAGAGTTTCAGCATCAGTCCTTCCAACGAATATTCAGGACTTGATTTCCTTTAGGATTGACTAGTTTGATCTCTTTGCAGTCCAATGGACTCTCCAGAGTTTTCTCCAACACCACAGTTCAACATCAGTTCTTCAGTGCTCAGCTTTCTTTACAGTCCAGCTCTCACATTCATACATGACTACTGGAAAAACCATAGCTTTGACTATACGAGCCTTTGTTAGCAAAGTAATGTCTCTGCTTTTTAATATGCTATCTAGATTGGTCATAGTAAATTTGAAACTGTGCATCTTCAATTCTGTTCTTATTTCAAGATTGTTTTGGATATCTGGGGTCCATTGCATTTTCATATGAATTTAGAATCAGCTTGTCAGTTTAGAGAAGAGTCATCTGGGATTTTGATAACAATTGCTCTGAATCTGTAGATTGATTTGGGGAATATTGCCATCTTAACAATTCTAAATTTTCTGATCCAGTGAATGCTTTACTCTTTATTTAGGTCTTTAATTCCTTTCTACAGTGTTTTATAGTTTTCGGAGTACCAGTTTTTGCAATTTTTTGTTAAATTTGTTCCCAAACATTTTCACTTTCAAATTCTTTATTGCTAGTGTATGGAAGTACAATAAATTATTTACTTACTGTTTGTGCACCCTGTAATATTGTTGAACCTCTTTGTTCTAATAGCTTTTCAGTGAATTCCTTACTAATTTCTGTATACATAATCATATCTGCAAAAAAGGATAGTTTTGCTTCTTTCTTTTCAATCTGGATGCTTTCTATTTCATTTTATTGCCTCAGCCAGAATATTCAGTACAATATTGAATAAAATTAGGACATGCAGAGATTCTTGTCTTGTTCTTGCTTTTAGGGGAAAGTTCAGTGTTTCATTATTAAACATATTATTAGCTGTGGAATTTTTATAGATGGCTTTTATTGGCTCAAGGAAGTTCCCTCTGAGTCCTAGTTTGTTGAGTGTTTTATCTTGAAAGAGGGATTTTGTTTATTTATGTGTTAGTTTTAATATTTGTTTTTAATACTTAAAATTCTCATGTGCTGTAAGAATGCCTTGACTTTCTATTGAGAACTCTACGCAAAACTTGTCTAGGATTCCTGAGAGTATAATCTACCTAATCATAGTCTACACATGACTTTGCCAAAGGATAACTCTTCCCTTATTTGACAGGTAAGAAAACTAAAGCTCAGAGAAGTGAAATATTTTTTGGCTTTGAAAAAAAATATTCTTTGGTATTTTTAAGTACCCAATCTGGTGATATTTCTGACATAATTCACTGTCTCTCCTGAGCAAATGTATTCTCTTGAGCTTGCTGTGAACAATTCAGTTCAGTTCAGTCACTAAGTCATGTCTAATGCTTTGCAACTCCATGGGATGCAGCACCCCAGGCCTTTCTGTCCATCACCAACTCCCAGAGTTTACTCAAACTCACGTCCATTGAGTTGTTGATGCCATCCAACCATATGTGAACAATAATGAATTCAAAAGAGACTGTTTTTTTAGTATCTGTGCTTTATGTCATGAAAGGTGCCACCTGATTCTGTACATTGAATGCTGGGTAACATGGCATTGCTGGACATCCATATTGGCAGCCACAGTAGCACATTTGAAGGTCTTCCTTCACAGCACCAGCAGGGTGTCTATTCTCCTATGACTTATTTGGAAAAGAAGACCATGTAGATAACCACTATATAGAGAGTTAGAATAAACCTGGCCATTTAAGAATTTAGTTATGTGCTTCCATTCAGAGCTAATGAAATTTTAATAATGGATTTTCTTTAAAAGGACTTCCAGGCTCTATCTTTCTTTTTCTTGGGTTCATCATTTGATATGAGTTAAATATGAAATTTTCTCTCAGAGATCATTCCATGATCTATAAGCTGCAAGGTTGTTTGTCACAGGCTTGTAGAGGGATGCTAGTATAGAATATAGTGCTTCACTTATTTATAAATGATTAAGAGCAATGCTGTGTTGGGTCTGTGGATTTTCTAATTCAAGGGCTTTTTTCTCTGTGTCCAGGAAAGCCCCTAGAAAATTTTTTTGTTCCCCCTGACATTGACTTAAGGAAGCTTCAGCTGTATCTGCTGAACAACATTTTATTTATTTGGTATCCAATAACCTCAATTATGTAGTATAAACTGAGAATCATTGAAAGTAAATATCATTTTGAAGTCAACTAAACCAATATTTCAAAGCTCACAGCTCACTTAACAGGGAACCTACCTGTTTTGTGACCTCACTGTATGAGCCTCTTATTATTTCTCAGGCACCTGTGTTTGAACAAGAGAGACCCATTATACCTTTTTGTCTGAGCCTATTTAGATACATTTCTAATAATCCTGGCTTACTGAATACTGGAGTGGGTAGCCTTTCCCTTCTCCAGGGGCTCTTCTCAGTTCAGGGATCACACCCAGGTCTCCTGCATGCAGGCAGATTCTTTACCAGCTGAGCCACAAGGGAAGCCCTAATAATCCTGGCTGCGTGCTATGTAAGCCATTAGAAGGTCCGGATATTAGAACAGGTGTATGGAAATTCAGGAGGAAGCATTAATAAAGCCTGGTGTATTAGGATCCCTGGGGAGTGGCAGACAACAGTGGGGAACGAAGCAAACATTAAAGATAAGCACAAGCCCTTAAACTCTATGAGGTAACTGAGTGGTGAGGCCTGGGTTCTTTGCAACTTGATATTTTAACTGATGTTCATAAATGTTGGCCAGGAGTCAAATATAAAAATCTGAAATTATGTACAGCAATTTTTTGGAGAAGAATTACCTTTGTGACTTCTAACAGCAGTTACTGAAACATTTGGAAAGTTTTTTAAAATGTTCAAAATACAAAAACATATTATGCTGCAAAGGATCAATTTTAATTATCTGGTGGATTCATGTTTGAAAACACTTCTTTCTTTGATGGTTTTGATTGATGAGCAGAGAGCTGTCATGCTTCAATGTGTACAAACTGTTAGGGCCGTGGATTCTTCTCTTCTCAACTTAAGTAGTTGAGTTAGTTGTTTGAGTTTATGGTGGAGGCAAAGGTGGCAGATATTGAGGGAGGCAGAGAGACTGACAGCAGAGTAAGGAGCCTTGGTGACACATTGAAGATCTGCCTTGGGTTTTCTAGTGTTGCTGATTTCCAGCAGTAGAAGGCATCGGCACATGTTGGCATTACATGAGCTTCTCCGTGTAGGTAGCCTTCTTCCTGTTGAACTTTGCCTTTATTACTTAAGGAAGTGGTGTCACATTGTAACAGGGGCACGGGTATTGGAGTCAGGAAGAGCTTGAGATCTCCTTTCTCTCACTAGCCATTGGATCTTCAGTAAGTATTTCAACAACTCTTTGTCTCCCTTACCTCATAGGTGAAGTGAGAACAATAAATATATACTATGTTAGCGCATAGTAGGCACTCAGATACATGCTGATTTTGTTATTATTGTGGCATTCATGTTTTCGGCACAGTAGAATTCTGAAAATGGTTACAGCTTGAGATCTGTGTTTACCCCACCAAGGCATTTGAGTGGTGAACTCTTGATAGGATGACCTACTTTCATCTTACCTCAGATTTTAGATGTAATTGAAAGGTATAGAGTTTGAATATTTAAATTAGTGAATTTCATTTTAAAAAGCATAAAGGTTTGATTTTTTTTGACATTGATTTCTAATACGATTTCTATGTCTTTGAAAGTCATTTGTGAATTCAGTACCATTGCTATATTATTTTTTGGCCACTGGAATTCCTAAAAAGTATGATGAGAGAATGGGCTTCAGCTCTGGTGGGTGAAGGTACCTCTAAAACACGCATGATGGGTTGGGTTGTGGAGTACTGTCTTGTTCAGTTACGATGGAATCTCCCTTCCTTCTCTAGTAACGAAGTAATGAGTGTCTTATGAACTCCTCAGGGTTCCTTTTCCTAGCTATCGTATTATCCCCTTTAATTGATGTTTTTAGATCACCTGGAACAAATAGAGACATTATCAAGTGTTGATTTGGGTATTGGTGCTGTCATAACGGAGAAGGAAATGGCGACCCACTCCAGTACTCTTGCCTGGAAAATCTCATGGACGGAAGAGCCTGGTCGGCTGCAGTCCATGGGGTCGTGAAGAGTCGGACACGACTGAGCAACTTCGCTTTCACTTTTCACTTTCATGCATTGGAGAAGGAAATAGCAACTCACTCCAGTGTTCTTGCCTGGAATCCCAGGGATGGTGGAGCCTGGTGGGCTGCCGTCTATGAGGTCGCACACAGTCGGACATGACTGAAGCAACTCAGCAGCTATTCATAAACCAGCTACAGTTATGAGTCATGAATGACAGCTCTTCCAAGTGAAGAATCCTACCTTGAAAACCTCATTCTGCACACATCTCCTTGAAGGAACTTTCCCTACAACAGTATTCAGGGAATGGTTATACTGCACAAATTTAAATGAAGGCCATACAACATATGAACAGATATGTACTCCATGCAGTGATGCTTATAGGCTTTTAAAAATATTTGTACTTTGTATATTTTTTGTACATTGAAAATTATTTATTGGGCTTCTCTGGAGGCTCAGATGGTAAAGAATCTGTCCGAAATGTGAGAGATCCAGGTTTGACCCCTGGGTATGGAGGATTCCCTGGAGAAGGACATGGCTCCCCACTCCAGTATTCTTGGCTGGAGAATTCCATGGGCAGAGGAACCTGGTGGGCTACAGTCCATGGGGTCACAAAGAGTTGGATATGACACAGACAAATGATTTTTCATGAAACTAGAAATCCAAGGACGTAACAACAAAACAATGTAATTTGAATTATTGAGTTACACAAAGAAGATGGTGTTTTGTCAAAGACTTTCTTACTCCTTTCTGATTTTCTGTGCTGCTCTTCTGGTTGTGCTTGTCCCAATCTAAGACTTGCCTCATTAGATTTAGCCCCAGGTAGTCCAAACAGGGGAAGCTGTTCCACGAGGCCACGTCTGTAGCCGCAGCCAGCTTCCTACGTCCAGTAGAGAGCGAGTGTCAGTGACAAACCTCTTGAAGCAGCCTCCAGCGACTTCGAATCTCTGTGGACTTGTCCACATGTTTGGACAAACTTGGCCTGGAGAAAAGTTTTTACAGTGCTTGACACAGAAATGGAACATTAATTGCTGCAGCTCCTCAAGGAGGTCCTGTTGACAGCAGGCAGCATAGTCCCTTGACAGCCTCGCACAAACAGCCCCTCCCAGCCTGCATTAATGGACTAGTTTCAGCAACAAAAGGTACAACAAATACATCTAATCACAACCCCAAACCTAAGCATGGTTGAAGGAGGTGGCAAAGGAGCCAATTTCATAACAACCACTCTTCCTTTATAGCAATGAGAGAAAATGTATATAAACATTTGACTACTTCATTTACTGACCCATTTATTTTCAACCAACTCAGAACAAACACCTCATTTAAAAAATCAATGCCATTCAAGTTTGGATTGGCTAAATCTCTGGAACCACGGGAAAGATATGCTAACTGATCTTGAGGGCTATTTTAGATTGCATTTTGGTGAAGCAAAAAATTTACATAATTTAATATCCACAGCTTAATTAAAACATCCTATAAATATCTTCTCTCTAAATATGCTAATCCTTATGCTGTTGGAAGAATCAGTTTGTTTCTGTGATGTATTTGGTCATACACCATTGTTCTTTAGGTTCTGTCAGCATTTTCATTAAAACGTTGTGATCTGTTTATAACTCGGAAACAGAAACATCTTCTGAGCTAAGACTTAATGTCCAAAGTCTTCATCTAAAAGCAGTTTTCTAAAGTACACACAGAACGGAAGTTTTATGACTCTGTGAAAGCTTGCGGTCTATAGGAAGACTTATAAGCCACCAACTAAAGAATCTCATCTATTTCTGTGCATCAAGACAGCCCACAGAATCTGGGAAAGAAGCTAGGCTGTGGAAGGAAACACAACCTCTTATGACACTGTGCTGGAGAATCAGGGTACATAGGGCTATTCTTGGTTGCACTGTTTGAAGGATACTGGAACAATCGTGAACTCCGGCACCTGTAACTGGTTAGAGACCTGCCTTTACTTGATTTGGGAAATTCCTTCTGAGTCAGGTGTGTGGATTGAATGAAATGACACACAGAACTCCTGCAAACCCTTCACATTCTTCTCTTATGATTTGTGATGTTGTCTAAAACCACTGACTTGCTTTTACTCCATTGTTTGTTATTGTTGTTAAGTCGCTAAGTTGTGTCTGACTCTGCAACCCCATGGGCTACAGCATTATAAGAAGCCGGGCTTCCCTGTCCTTCACTGTCTCCCAGATTTTGCTCAAACTCATGTCCATTGTGTCGGTGATGCCATCCAACCATCTCATCCTCTGTTGCCCCCTTCTCCTTTTGCCTTCAGTCTTTCCCAGTATCAGAGTCTTTCCAATGAATCTGCTCTTTGCATCAGGTGGCCAAAGTATTGGAACGTCAACTTCAGCATCAGTCCTTCTAATGAATAGGTAGGTCACCGCTAAAGAGTGTAAGGATATGTTATACAGTTGTAGAGTAGGTGATTTTCTTCCCTGCCAATCCCTAGTTTGGGGACTTCTTTTGCTTTCTGTAATCTTACACTATGTAGACAGGAGCCCACACAGCCCAGCAAGTCAACATGAGCAGGCATCTTGTCAAGGAAAGCCCTTGGCAACAGAAATGTGGCCTTCTGTAGATAAAGTGAAATGTTCTCTTTACAACTGTGAATTTAAAGAAAAAACAATTGAAAGTAAGGAAAATTTTAAATTTTCTACTGTCAGAAGAACTGTCCTCTTGACAAGAGCTAGTTCATTATCTGAACATGTGTTATTTAAACAAGCCTCAGTCTTCTGTACCACATCTCCGTTATTTTTTAGGCTCATCAAAACCTATTTATCCATCTGCTTTTCTTCCCTTTATTAATTCTGTAAATATTTACAGAGTGCCTACTATGTCCCAGACACTGTACTAAGTCCTGTAAATTCATAGTGTGAGGAAACATACACAGTCCCTGCCCTCAAGGAGGAAGCAGCAATAAATTAAAGAATCTCATAAATGAAGATAAAGTGATTTGGGTGATTGCTACAGAGGAGATGTACGTGGTGCATTGGGAGTGCTTTTGAGGACATCCTATGTAGAGAAGGAGGTCAAAGAAGAATTCCCTAAGGAGATGCTGTTGTTGTTCAGCTGCTAAGTTGGGTCTGACTCTTTGTGACCCCATGGACTGTAACACACCAGGCTTCCCTGTTCTCTACTACCTCCTGCAGTTTACTCAAGTTCATTTCCATTGAGTTGGTGATGCCATCTAACCATCCAAAGGGATGCTAATTAAGCCTAAGTTTTAAAAGGAGGATCAAAATTGGGGAAGGAAGAAGAGATTTATTCAGGAAAAGATAAGCATATATATAAGGATCCTCTTTCAGAAGGGAAAGGAGCTGTATAACCAGGAGGGCTGGAGTAAGAGAATACAGGGGCAGCTTGGTAAGAGGAGATTGGAAAGGAAGACACAAACTATCTAATATTAAGGATTTCATTGAATTATTTTAAGTAGATTGGGGAGAGGGGAGTGAAGCAGGTAACATGGTCATATATGAATTTTGAAATCATCACTCTCGATGTTATGTGGAGAACAGATGGGATGATGGGGGAACATTTGCTGGTTAAAAACAAAACAGAAAACTAGTTATGAAGCTTTTATGGGAGTCCAGGCAAATGGTAGTGGTAGCTTGAATTAGGTTGGTGGTGGAGATAGAGAAACAGTGAACAGATATGAGATTTCTAGGTATAAACATTGCAGGACATAGATACGAATTGCTTATAGAAGTGATAGGAAAGAAAGTCAGAGTTGACTCCCAATTACCTGTGTTATGTGAAACAGTTGGTAGAAGTATCATTTACTGAGTTTGAGAGCTCTACAAAATCTTCATTTCTGTAGGAAGATCAAGATGTTCATTCTGGATAACTTTAGTGTGAAGACTTTCATTTTATTCATTTATTTAACGAAGTACAGGTGATTTATAATGTGTTCATTTTAGGTGTACAACATAGGGGTTCAGTGTTTTATGGATCATACTCCATTTAATGGTATTATAAAATAATGGCTGTTTCCCTGTGCAGTATGATACATACTTGTAGCTTAAACACTTAGTACATGCTAGTCTGAACCTCTTAATTTCCTACCCCTACCTTGCTCCTTGTCCATGCTTTTCCCCCACTGGTAGCCACTAGTTTGTTCTCTAAACCCAGAGTCTGTTTCTGTTTCGTTATTATTTCATTTGCTTTATTTTTCAGATTTCACATACAAGTGATTAAATATTTGACTTTGTCCAACTTATTTCAGTAAGCATAAAGCATAACACCCTCTAGATTCATCCATGTTGTTGCAAATGGCAGGATTTCATTCTTTTTAGTTCAGTAATACTGTTATATGCACACACACGTAATCACGACACCGCATCTTCTTCATCCACTCATCTGTTGATGGACACACAGGTTGCTTCGTTATCTTGGCTTTTGTAAATAGTGCTGTTAACACTGGGGTACGTGTATCTTTTTGAATCAGTGTTTTCATTTTTTCTGGATATATAGCCAGGGGTGGAATTGCTAGATCATATGATAGTTCTGTGTTTATTTCTTTTAAGGAACTGCTGTACTGTTTTCCAAGATAGTTACACCAACTTGCATTCCTACCAACATTGTACAAGGCTTCTCCACAGTGTCTCCAACATTTGTTATTTGTAAACGTTTTGATGATAGCCATTCTGACACGTCTGAGGTGTTTTTTTATTGTGGTTTTGATTTATTTGCATTTCTCTGACAATTAGTGATACTGAATATCTTTTTTTCTATGCCTGTTAGTCATCTTTATGTATCCTTTGAAAAAGTGTCTATTCTTGTCTTCTGCCCATTTTTTGATTGGGTCATTTCTTTTTGATATTCAACTGTATGAGCTGTTTACGTGTTTTGGATATTAACCCCTTGTTGGTCATATCATTTGCAAATATTTTGTCCCATTCAGTAGGTTGTTTTTTATTTTGTTGATGATAACCCTTGGCTGCAAAAGCTTTTAAATTTAAGTAAGTCTCATTTGTTTATTTTTGCTTTTATTTCTTTTGCCTTAAGAAACAGATCCAGAAATACACTGCTGCAGTTTTTGTCACAGTGTTCTGCTGATGCTGTCTTCTAGGAATTTCATGGTTTCAGGTCTTACTTTTAGGGTTTTAATCATTTTGAGATTTTTTTTTTTTTTTACTATGATGTGACAAAATGTTCTAATTTAATTCTTTTACATGTACCTGTTTGATTTTTCCAGCACTACTTACTGAAGAGATTAAGTTTATCCATTATATATTCTTGCTTTCTTTGCTGTAGATTAATTGACCATAGGTGCATGGGTTTATTTCTGGGCTATCTATTCTGTTCCATTCATCTGTGTGTCTGTTTTTGTGTCAGTACTATAATGTGTATATATATGTGTGTGTCTTTTAACACATCTTTCATCTTTTTGGTTAAATTTATCCCTAACTCTTTTATTCTTTTTATGCTGTTGTAAATGAGTTAGTTTATTTATTTCTTTTTGATGGTTTGTTTTTAGTATATAGAAACATAACTGACTTTTTGTTTGTTGACTTTGTAAACTATAACTGTACTGAATTGTTCATTACTTTTTTTTTATTAGTTTTGCTATACAATGACATGATATCGCCATGCGTTTACATATGCTCCCCCTCCAGAATCCCCCTCCCTCCTCCCTCCCTCCTGGAAATCTCAATGCACCAGCCCTGAGCATCAATCCTGGGCTGGCGATTGATTAGACATATGATAATTAACATGTTTCAATGCCATTCTCCCATATCATCCCACCCTTGCCCTCATCCACAGAGTCCACAAGTCTGTTCTATACATCTGCGTTCCTTTTGCTGTCTCGCATGCTGGGTTCTCGTTACCATCTTTCTAAATTCCATATATATGCATTAGTATACTGTATTGTTGTTTTTACTTCTGGCTTACTTCACTCTGGATAATAGGCTCCAGTTTCGTCCACCTGAGTAGAACTGATTCAAATGAATTTTTTTTTAATGCTGAGTAATATTCCATTGTGTATATGTACCACAGCTTTCTTATCCATTCGTCAGTTAATGGGCATCTAGGTTGCTTCCATGTCCTGGCTATTGTAAACAATGCAGCGATGAACATTGGGGTACACGTGTCTCTTTCAATTCTGGTTTCCTCGGTGTATATGCCCAGCAGTGGGATTGCTCGGTCATACACAGGCTAACTCTTATCAGCCTCTCATGGAAATTTAAATCCACTGGCTGACCAGGAAATCACCTGAATAATCCTGATCTCCTAGGTGAGGCAAAAGCTGGGGAACAACTTCGATTTTAGCATCTCTGGGCCAGGAGGGACAGAGGCAAAGATGACCAAGGATGCTTTCTAGGTTACTCCTTGTTCCACCCTATGTGGACTCCTGAACAATTTCAGAAGGAGAATCTGTGGGCTAGTAACCATGGTGACCCCAGGATTTGACCTTTAGGCAGAGATACTGGGGCCAATGAAAGCACCCCAAATCCAGTTTTAAAAATAAAAACTTCCTGCAGTTATGATACAATACTGTGCAGTGAATAGCTAGGAACTGGATACTGCTCCTATTTCTGGTTAAAGTCTTTGTTCCACTCTTGGTCAGAGCTGAGAGGTGATATATAAGGAGTTGTCTGTGGCTAAAAACCAGGCACCTTGTCACATATGGCCTGAGGCAGTGACACAGACATCCATCACCTCGTGGAGGAGAAAGCATGTCCCCCAGAGCTTTGGTTCAAAGCAAAGGTTTCATCTCACCCCAGACTTCAAACCAAGCTCTATCTCTGAGCTTACTAAAGCAATAAACTAATGATTAGGAATCTATCTGAAGAATCTCTGATTGGGTGGCAAGGTGCACGTCCCAGCAGACCACCATCTTGACTACAGGAAATCAAACAGGTGAGAATCTTATCAAGTAAATGGTTGCTCAAGTGGAAGATCATTTCCTGAAGAACTTCTGTGGACTAGATGCTAATCACAGGGATGAACGCCAGGACTGGACCCCAAAGAGAGAGCCTGGGTCCTGAAGCAATCAGTCTTCATTACACTTACCACATTCTGGCCATCTTCTCTCTGGCCTCCAATCTCTTGAATGGCTGAACACACATTTCCCCAGGGACCAATGTAAATATTATTCAAAATATCTCAGCTTAGAAAAACACAGCTTATTATATATCTAGTGTTTAACATTCCAGTGCAGGCAGTATCTTAACATCAGACTTTCTCTCATTCATGAGTACCAATTTAGAAAGGAACACACTCAGGATAGTTGATAAAACTGTGGCTGAAAAGACCATCTGGGTGCAGATAGCTAGTTTTATCCTGCAATTAGCTGATAAACCAGGATGACCACAGGAGAGGCAGAAGAGACAGAGCGTGAGTTCTCTGTAAATCTGAAGAGTCGTATAACCATTGTTCCCACTTAACCCCTTGGGCCACATCTTGATACTGGAGAACATTTCCATCTGTTGCATCAACCTGTATTCTCCTTGTTTTGAATGGGGCTCTCTCCAGAGGGTTCAAGAGCCTCCTTAGAGGGGAGAGAACCTTTTCTTCCAGTCCTAATATCTGAATATTTCAAAGCACAAGAGGAGTCCGCGAACATGTTAGGGATGCTGTTGCCAAAGTAGATCTTACTGTTAGAAGCAATGGCCTGGTACCTTTTGAGCTCCAGACATTCCGGGGTCAATTTGTGCTTGTTTGAGGTGGCATATTTGTGTGTGGCATAGTACTCAGCATCTGTTTTCGCCTTCTCTCGGGCCAGGAATGCGGCATCTTCAATTTCAGAAATGCGCTTTTCAGTTCCTTTCTCCATCACCTTCTGCTGAAACCGAATTTTTGCCACTTGTGCAATCTTCTCTGCTTCTCTAACAACCTTTTTCCTCTCTGTCTCAGCTTCTTTCTCCACAACCTTTTGTTTCTGTGCAGCTGCAAGAAGTTTTGTCTTCTCAGCCTCCATTAACTCAAAATTTCTTCTTATGGCTTCTGGGATTTTGGGTTTTGTAACACGCACAGCCTGTATGGTGAGGCCTGGGGCCATGACGTTTAAATCCTTCTGCAGAGCTTGCTTGAGGTTTTCATCTATTTGATCAAACAATTCAATGTAAACTTCTTGAAGTGTATGGGCACTGCAAAACCGGTTCAGTTCATGGCGGATTTTATTGAAGATTAAGGTCTTGTCATAATCTGCAGTGTAGTTCCTCACAATATCAAACACTGCACAAGGGGCCAACATATTAACCACTTCTATTCAGTCAATATAGATCATGACCCCACCACTTGTTCCACAAGGCGCCTTTTTAACTTCATCAGTTTGTAGTGTTGTCTGCACAAATCTGAATGTAGTAATGAAAGGCAACATGATATGATAGCCCAGTCCACTGGGGCTAGTTAGTAAAGCTCCTCCCCTGTAGTACACGGCCAGGTGTCCTTCCTCGATCTTGTGGATGGAGGCGTAGAGAAGGACCACAACCAGACCCACCACTCCAGCCACCAGAACGTGGGCTTGAGTCATATTCATCCTAATTCCTCTGAGAAGGGAGCCAGCGCAGGCTCCGGATGGAGGCCGACCCCTCAGCCGGGCCTCACTTATTCCTGTTTTTTAAATAAATATGGTAATTTTAGGAAAAGTAACAGTGCATGGTAAGATCATAATTATAAAATTTAAATTAAATAATTTTGCTGTAGATATAGATGAAAAAATGTATTGAGGAGATGCATAAGACAAGGTAGTGGAAGATGAGCTCCCATCCCACTGATTGCACTTAGTACTTTGAAAGGCAGCCATATTGTGGCTGACTCTAATATTGAACCCAAACTTGCAACCAGATATCATGCCTGTTAGTCCTTGTTATTTTGTCTATACAAACACTATCAATTCGTGATCCATGAAGGCCTGCAGTAGCCTGCAGTAGCATGGCATAGCAAGGAACTGCATGTTTTCTAAGTAGCCAGAACAAAGGTTGAAAATCATAGAGACTGCTAAGAAAGGACAGACAGGAGCCAAAAACTATGGACAGCTTTGCATAACTAAGATGTCTCTACTGTACATGGTACACATTACATGAGAGGAAGATACATGAAACTCACCTCAACAATTTCTGTAATGATGTGGCATCCTTGGATGGGCAGCCTTGAAATCACTGCCCAGCTGTGAGCACTGTCCCTAAAGTTGGTGTTAGCTTTGCATCACGAGAGACAGAGAATAAATGCAGGGAGTTTTGCCATGTCCTCTATACAAATGTATTCCTTTCCATGTGTGTTTCAAAAAACTTGTGGGCTTAATCTCCTAAAATTGGACATATATTTCTCAATAGAGGGATGTAAACATGTTATATCTTGGGGTAGGAGGATAGCATAATTTTTTACTTTGCTTGGGGGTGGGGATGGGGAAGGATGTAAGATCCCTCTTTGTTATTACTCAGTTGCTAAGTTGTGTCTTGACAAGTAATATTTCAACCAACTACATACAAGCATTCTCTTAGATACCTACCATATTAGAAATTTGTGATCTAATTGAGAGGGCAGAATGTAAACATACAAAGAGATAAAGAACAATTATAGGCAGGAAATGTTACGTTACAAAAGAAAAATATGGACAGTTTTTCTGCAGATATTCAGAGAAGGAAAAAACAGATTCTTAGTATCATCAAACGCCCTTGAGATAGGTTCTAGGAGTTTCTGTATTCCTAAAACTAATTTTAGAAATGCATAACTAAAAAGACTTGTATGGAATGATGGACTGCTTTCTTGAGTTAGGACGACACTATGAATTGATGGCAGTCCAGGCAAGGTACAGTACAGCTCCAGAGCAAGGATGCTAAATGCCACCATATATTTCTTAGTAATGCAGCAGACAGTGTTGTCATCTTAAGCCCTTTCTACTTTAGTCCCTTAAATATCATCTATGAGTAAAATTGTGAAAAAGTAACCAATAGACTTAAGAGTCAGGACTTTCTTGGCAGGTAGATATCCAAAGTTTGAATGGTAGGGATCACCATGCCGTCACGCTCCAGACGGAACTAGCAATTTACATAGAATACATTATTTTAGTAGCTCTGAGGATATTTGCAGAGCTTTGAGGGGCTCGTTTGGTTATTCAAGAGCATATCATTTTCATCAACTCATGCTCTTTCTAATCAAAATGCTTGATTTAAGGTATTATTGAGTACACATATGTGTGAAGCAGGCTTCCCAGGTGGCGCTAGTGGTAAAGAACCTGCCTGTCACTGCAGGAGACTTGGGTTCGATCCTTAGGTTGGGAAGATGCCCTGGAGAAGGAAATGGCAACCCACTTCAGTCTTCTTGCTTGGAGAATTCCATGGGCGGAGGACCCTGGTGGGCTACAGTCTGTTGGGTCGCAAAGAGTCGGACATGACTGAGTGGCTAACACTTACTTTTTTTCACATGCTAAGCATTGGTCACTGGAAGCATTATGGTGAGGCAGTCCTTACTGTTAAGGAGTTGACATTTTCCCCATCAGAGGTGGAACTATAGGTTATGCCTATCTGTTGTCAAAGGGTAATGGATAAAGACATGGACTTGCCCTGACAAGAGAGGCATCCATATAGCTGTTCTCCAGTTGTATTGCTTAGATTTAGTTCATAAATTTCTCATCTGCCCATACCATGGTGATTGATCTCACTTTTTATTCATACTGTTTATATCAAGGGATCTCTGAAGGCCACCCTTAATTCTACTATATGTTCCTAGTCCATTCACTCTCAACTCTGTAATGACTATTTCACTCCTCCACTTTCCTCAAAACTCCATTCTCACTCTCAACTGAAATTCTTGCTTTTTATTTCACTGATAAAGTGGAAACAACCAGAAAAGAACATTCACAAAGTTCTGTCCCCAAACTCTCTGCCCTGCTTTCATCTGTACCCACATGTTTTAACTTCACTTCTAGGACCCTACTCGAGATTACCTGCTACCCTTTGTTACTAGATGTCATCTCATCTCCTCTTTGCTTTCTGAAGACAGTTTCTCTGGAAATTCTCTACTCTTTATCTCTCATGCATCAATTTTTTCTTTCTATGGTTGTCCTTTAGATACTTGCTATAGTATCTTTCATTTTAAAAAATCACTTTATCTTCTATGCCCTCCCCACTACTGCCCCACTTCTCTGCTTTATCTTGTAGCAAAATCCATAAGACGTATCCATGCCCCTGTTCTGTACCTTTCATTCTTGTCTTCCCATTCTTAACTTGAACTGATTCATTTGAGGTTTTTGTTCTGATATGCTGCCAAATCACTTTTGACAGGGTCACCCAGGATTTCCATGATGACAAATCTAATGGACTAGTTCTCAGTTCTTAAGTTATTCCCATTCAGTATCCTTCCTTGAAAGACTTTGATTTGGCTTTGAGGTATTTCTCTGTTGCTACTGTGGCTCTGTCTCTTTCAGTGGTTCTGCCTCATCTCCTTCTAAATTTCGGAACACGCCAAGGCTCAGTTCTAAGACCTCTTCTTTTCTTTATGTATGCTCACTCCCTAGATGATTCACCTAGACCCTTGGCTTTAAATTCTGTCTATAAACTGATAAGGCCCAGATTTATGTTTTCAATCTAGAATGCTCACTTGATATTCAGATTTATATATTCAACAGCCTTTTTTTTTTTTGGAATTTTTTTTTATTTAATATTTTCTTTTTTTTAAATTGTTTTTGCCATACATTGTCATGATATCACCATGGGTTTACATATGCTTCCCCTCCGGAACCCCCCTCCCTCTTCCCTCCCCCCCCAGGAAATCTCGCTGCACCAGCCCCGAGCATCAGTCCTGGGCTGGCGATTGACTAGACATATGAAAATTAACATGCTTCAATGCCCTTCTCCCATATCATCCCACCCTTACACTCATCCACAAAGTCCACGAGTCTATTCTATACATCTGCGTTCCTTTTGCTGTCTCGTATGTTGGGTTCTCGTTACCGTCTTTCTAAATTCCATATATATGCGTTAATATACTCTATTGTTGTTTTTGCTTCTGGCTTACTTCACTCTGGATAATGGGCTCCAGTTTCGTCCATCTGAGTAGAATTGCTTCAAATGAATTTTTTTTTTAATGCTGAGTAATATTCCATTGTGTATATATACCACAGCTTTCTTATCCATTCGTCAGTTGATGGGCATCTAGGTTGCTTCCATGTCCTACTGGACATCACCACTTAACTCTCTAATGGGCATTTCAAACTTGTTCAAAACTCAATTAGTATCTTTTCTACTATATTCATTTCTCTCACAGTCTTTCAAATATCAGTAAATGGTAACCTTTTCTTTCTACTTGCTTAGGCCAAAAATACTGAAGTCACCCTTGCCCTCTCTCTTTCTCTCACTCTATATGTCAGCAAACCTGGTGGCTTTACCTTAGAAATGTCTCTGGAATTGGAACATTTCTTACCACCTATACTTCTTTCACATTGGTCCAAGCCATCTTCTTCTGGATTATTGTAGTAGCATTCTAACTTTAAAAAAAAAAAAAAAACAACTTTTTTTTTTTTTTGCTCAAACAATCTGTACTCCTGTAAAAAATGAAAATCTGATTATGCCACTCCTCTGTAAATCCTCTCGTGGACTCCGATCTCACTGGAAACCAAAGCTGAAGGCTTTCTAGTTGTTTATATACCCCAGCACTCACCTCTTCTTCATCTACTATTTTCCCTTTTCCTTCACTCACTACAACCCACTGTTATTCTAGAATATTCTAGGCATGATCTTCCTCTAGATATCCACATGGTGCATTCTCTGGCTTCCTTCTGATCAGATCAGATTACATGGCATTAGTGAGGACTTCCTGAGTGACCCTCTGTAGTACTCCTTCACAAATAAGCAAACACATGCTGCCTGTCATTTTTAGTTTGTTTTATTTTTTATTCATGGCATTTATCACTACCATCATCTCATCTATTTGTTTGACTACTTTTCCCAATAGAGTACTGTACTCTGTATAATACTGTAGGGCAGGGATTTGATTCATCATTTCATATAGTTTTAACCATGGGCTTGAAATAGTACCTGACTCATGCTAAGTGTTCAATAGATCTTTTTAATGAATAAATCTCTAAAATGAAGGTAGTAATATCTGTATCAACATTGGAGTGATGATAAAATAATATATTATACATTGTTGTTCAGTTGCCCAGTCATGTCCGACTCTTTGCAACCCCCTGGACTATGTAGCCTGTCCAGTTCCTCTGTCCAGGGGATTTTCCAGGCAAGAATACTGGAGTGGGTTGCCATTTTCTTCTCCAGGGGACCATCCCATCCCAGGGATCAAGCCTGTGTCTCCTGCATTGGCAGGCAGATTCCTCACCGGTGCAGCACCAGGGAAGCCATGTACTGTGTATTAACCCACTTAAAAAAGGCCTGCAGGCCCCTAGTGTGCTGGCTTTTATTGCTTCTTAGATTCTGCATGATTGTGGAATGCTGCTAAATAATGTTCATAGACGGTCCAACCCTTGTCTTAGGGAAATCAGAGATGGCATGTCTCTGTCATACAAAATGGAGAATATCCCTCTAAATAGAAACAGGAACTGCAAGCCAAGAACTGGTCTACATATGTAAGGCAGGGGGAAAAAAATGTTGGATTTTCTTTTTTTTTTTTTTAACATATTCCCCACACAGAGATAAAAATAGTGTCAGCCTTGAACTTGAAAGATGGCATTATATGTGCAGTAGCACATTTTTCATTTTTGTGTATAATTTTTGACAATTATGATGTTAAATGTATTTTTAACCTATAGATTTGCATTAATATTGAGTGAGTCTTTAACTCTCAGTTCAGTGGCATTTAAATTTTGTACTTTTAATTTTGGAGCTGATTTGCTTTAAATTCTAGCAGAGAAGTTAGAGGAAAAAAAAATTCAGGAAATAGGCATTTGAAAATTTTATTGTCCAATGGCTCCAGCGGTATAGGCTTTTAAAGCAATCTCCTGGTCCACATTTGTTCCTAGCACACCTTTTATTTCTTATGAGGGGCTCCTGAAAAGAAATAATGTCCCAGATGAAACTTTAGCCTCCTATGAGGAGTCTTCCCTGTCACTTTTCTCCATAGGTAGGAGTGAGAGCTCTTTTCTCTCAAACCCTAACCCTAAATGACAACACTTTTTCATATTATCATTATGGTGAACATTCTATTGATTATGTATTTGTAAAGTTTCTTGACCATGTTGATATATAGTCAACAAACTGAGTTGCTGAATCTTTGTAGAGCATTGTCCTGGGACTGTGGGTACAAAGATGTATAAAACATGGTCTCAGTAATTTTTTTCCTTCACTAGACTGTGAGTTCTTTGAAGTTCAGTGACAGAGACTCTTATCTTTCTATGCCTGATGATTGTTGTTTAGTTGCTAAGTCGTGTCTGAGTCTCTTGTGACCCCATGAACTGTAGCCCGCCAGGTTCCTCTGTGAAAATTTCCAGGTAAGAGTACTGGAGTGGCTTGCCATTTCCTTCTTCAGGGGATCTTCCTGAGCCAGGGATCAAACCTCTGTCTCCTGCATTGGCAGGTGGATTCTTTACCCCTGAGCCACCAGGGAAGGAAGCCCCAGGCCTGGTAATTATCATAGCCTTAAATAAATATATGCAGAATGAATGGATACGTCTCCTGGTTAGAGCAGGAGTTCCTGAGGACAGAATCATCAGTGTGTCTCCTGTACTTAAAGTAGTGCCTGGAGCATAGTGAAAGCTCAGCAATGTTACATGGAAGGTAAACAGCGGGCAGGAGAGGGCCATCATCCTTTCTGGTTTCTCAGACAAGCCAACAGTAAGGAAAGAACCTGAGCAGAGAATCTCTAAGGCCTCTTGGCCCAAATTGAACTTTTAATCAGTAATTCTCTGGAGACTCTTTTTTGTGTGCTTGCATATGGAGGTAACTAGCAGAAAAATACTCTAGATTGAGCCGCTGAGTGAACAGGGTATGACTGGTTGCCCAGCAGATGCTGAGCTTCACTGAGGAGGGTCACATTTACGGGCTGATGCTCCAAGTTAGTTCTCTTGCACACCAAGATTACATGTCCGTGACACATGAAATTACTCTGGAAATTTGGGACAGGTTTGGTGCCTGAAGGATTTGTCAAAACATTTCATGGATGTCACCTCCTGGTGGGTGAAGAAGGTTTGGAAAGTTAATTGGTTATTTCCTGACTGAAGCCTGAAAATTGAAATCAGGAAGTGCTTCCCAGCATGTACCCATTTTCAGATATTATTAATTCTTAATTAAGCTGTTTTGATTTCATATGGTACATTTAATCAACAGCTTCCTGACTAGCCCATCCAGACAAACCCATGTTGTCTCTTAGCATAGTGAAGAAAAATACTGTAATTCCTGCATATTTTGAATGGAATCCATAAATCTTTGTAAAACTGCCAAGCTCTTTGAGATTCTGGATACGCCTTACTTATTTCTTCAGGTATACCATACTTTCTAGTAATGTGGAAAATAGTCATTAAGTACTTTGATGAAATAGTGACCAAGAGGCCAAATGTATGAATGAATACATTCATTTATGTGAAGACTTGCGATTACCAGAGGGAGGGATATTTTAAGTGAAATTGCTAAGTAAAATGGCAAGAGGGTGTGAGTGCTCTGGTATCCTCTTTGGTGTAATTTTTAGTTCATAAACTAACACATGAAAATATCTGCCTTGTAATAATTGATGGGCTTCAGCCAAGGGCCTCTTGACTAGAATGCCTAGTTAGTTTTATTCCCAGAGAGACCATTATTACCAGTTTGGTGTGTATTCTTCTAGACCTTGGTTTTTGCAAATTAACATATATAGTCATCCCTTGGTGTCTGTAGGGGATCGGTTACATGACCTGCGGCAGATAACAGAATCAGCAGCAGTCAGTACCATAGTCAGCCCTCTGTATTTGCCATTTTGGGTCTGGGAATTCAACCAAACACAGATCACGGAGTACTGTATTTAATATAGAAAAAAATCCATGAGCAAGTGGACTCACACAGTTTGAACTCACCCTGTTCAAGGGCGCATGTGTGTACAGATATATATATATATATATAATGTGTGTGTGTGTGTCTCCTCATAAGGTACATAGTGAAGTTGTATGTGTGTGTGCATGTTTAACTTGTTTAAATAAGGTATTACATTATTATGTTTTTTTAATTTGCTTTTCTCACTCAGTAGTATGTTTAAGATCTTTCCATGTGGGCATAGTTGGATTTACTACATTATTTTTGATGACATACATGCTCTTCTAAGTAGTACAGCCCTAACACACTTTACCTGTTTCCTACTGAAAGCAATTCAGATGGCTCTTAAGTCTTCAAAGGTTTAAGGAATTATGCAGTGAATATCCTTAGACGTGCATACTTACATATGTAGTTTTCTCTTTTTAAAACTAGAACCAAAATTGTTAGATCCCTTAGTGTGCGTATTTAAAGTTTTAAGAGCTACTACCAAATTTACTATCCAAAATGGATGATACCAATCTACATTCCCACTAACAGTGTAAATAATATGTACTTCCTCATACCCTTACCACTGTTTTATTTTATAAAAATTTTTGATTTTTGCAAATTTGACTAGGTGAAATGACATCCCACAAGAGTTTTAATTCACTTATCTTGGAATACTCTTCTTGCAAGATTGAACATCCTCAGAGGTTTGTTTCCTATTTCTATTTTCTCTTCCGTATGTATTCTGCCTCCCTTTCTAGTTCTAACTTAATAAACAGTGGAAAGGAACACATGGCAACCTCAATTTAGGCTCAGTTAGGTTTAATCCAGCCTCAGTCCTCAACTGTTAATCTAACCTTCTTCCATGGAGCATTTCCCTCTTGGTTTATTTGTTCATTTATTCCTTTATTTATTAGTCCAATTCATATTGAACACACACTTTGGGTTAAGCATATACTGGGTCTGGAGTAATAGTAGGAAACAGTCCGTTTCTCCACTCACAAAGCTTACACTGAGCAGGAAGCATCAGCTAGTGGCTCAAATTCCTTTCCACATTCCTGACAGTATTTCTCACAGTAACGTTGCTAACTTTTACAAAGCTATTGATATTTTACTCATTTTTTTCTCCAAAAGAAGACGCAGTATTTTTCTACCATTGACATAAATACCCATCTTATGTTTGTGGTTTAAGGTTGTTCAGATATATGTATAGAGGAATGAATCTTTTGCTGGAAGTTATATTTATCGCTATTATGAATTTACAAAATACTGAGTTGGCCAGAAAGTTCATTTGGTTAGTGAATACGTTGTTGAAGAGAGTTCTTCGTGAAAATGAAAAAATGTCTTTTATTTTTGCTTAAAACCAAACAAACTTTTTGCCCAAACCAATAAAAAGAAGCATAGTTAATTATCTCATGATTCCAGCCTGTATCCTTAAGGATACAATTTTGTCCCAGTTAATCATGCATAAGGCAAATCATCACTGTCTGAATGTAAGCACTTGCTGATTAACTAGAAGAGTGTTGAAATGGTATCCCAAAGATCCTTTGTCGTAAAGCTTCAGAAGGAGTGTTTGGTGCCAGAAAGACTCAGTCAAGCATTTAGTTTAGTGCTGCTGGTGTTTATTGCCATCTTGTGTATTAGAACATGATATGTTCAAGAAAGCACAACTCAAACCAGATTTACAAGTGATGCTAGTGAGATGCATACAGCAAACAGAGCCACATGGTTGTGAAGACAAGAACAAAACATCCACTACCCATTTATTACCAGGAACTCTGGAAAGAGTTTTGTCTGTGGTTGCCTCTGTCATCCTCGTGGTAACCTTGTCAGCTAGATGTTGATATTCCAGTTTTACAGAGGAGAAAAATGAACTTGAGATAGGTTAAGAACCTGCTAAAGGATATACAGTTACTCAGTGGCAAAGATGGGCTTTTAACGCAGGTCTGTCTGGTTCTGTTGTCTAGCTTCTTCCTCTGGGCTATTGCTGGAGAAGGTGAAAATCCACTATTAGGGTCACCATGAGAGAGGAGACTGAGGGCTCCTGGACTGACCTGGAAGAGAAATCACTACGGTTTCATATGCTGGGTCTTCCTAAGACTCCTAATGCCACATAGAATGTGGGAAAAGTAAACTTGGAGCCCATAGTCTTCATGAATATATCTGTTTTTATCTCTTTTTGGTTAATGTTTCAGAAGGAAAAAAAACATCTTTTTTTACATTTAGAAACAAATATATTTACTTGATATGATCAGTTTTGTTCTTTGGTTACCTTCTCTCATGCTTTAGTCAGAAGAATACATGCTAGTATCTAAAAATAATTCTGTTGTTATTTCAAAAGATAAAAAATGCTCTCATTTTTGACACTAACATGAAATGAATGTTCTCATTTTGAATACGCTAGGCTGTTGATTTTTCTGTGCCCTGATGAAATATGAAACCTTTGTGACCCATTACCCAGAATATTTGAAGATGATATTCAAATGATGAAATGTCATATATATGAATGACTGATCAATTTTCTTAGCCACATTTGTACGTGGCATTTACTGATATTTACTGATAAGAAAAAACTGGCAGCATGTAGACTTTGATTTTTGCAACAGGGTGTGTTTGTTAAAAGCGTGGGCTTTGGAATCACACAGACTTGGATTTGTATCCTGTCCGTTTCTGTGACTCTTGTGACCTCCTACAAATTACTTGACTTCTCTATGGCTTAATTTCCTCATTGCAAAAGATAATGAGAGCAAAGTCTGTTCTGTAGAATATTTTGAGGATTACTTAAGGGAATGCCTGTAGAGCCCTTGGCAAGAAGAGTGTGCTCAGTGTATCTCGGCTATTAGTATTAGTTTAAAAATTAAGTGAAGGATAGTGTCCTTACACTGTAGTCACTGGAATACTTGCATGAGGATCAACTAGAATTTTTGCTTAGACAATCACATTTCTGGGTGCCAGTCAGAATTCTTGGTTCAGAATCTCTGCGGGGAGGGTGAACTGTGTTTTGCAGAGTGACACTCACCCATAGAGCTCATGAACACCAAAGTTTGAGGAGGACAGTCCTGGGAAGACTGGGAGAATAAGTGCCTTATGCTCTGATTCAGCCTTGTTTATATGTGACTGCCATGTGCCAGGACCTGCCTTAGGGATAACGGACATGAACAGGATCGCCCCTTCTCAAAATCAGAATGAAAGAGAGCAATAGCTTTCACTTCTATACGAGGTATGACTGTTGCTCTGAGGGGAGCGAGCTGCAGATCATTTTCTATTCATATTTTACCGAAATCTGCCAGTGCTCATGAATCCTTCTTTGAGTGATGTGGAGACACTGAGGTTAAATGTCTTCCCACTGCATTTTTGTTCTGGTGTGGACCGAACTGTATGCAGAGAGCATTTTCATCTGTGTTGCGGATCACATCAAAACAGGGTTGGGCGTCTTGCTTCTTTTTAGAAATACCTTTTTAGAGAAATCGTTTCCTTTTCTGTGTAAAGGAGAGAGATTGTAAGGCTAGTTAATGCAACTGTTTAGCTTCAAGGCTTAGTCCAGTCTATTCCAAACATAGGAATCTCCAGAATTTAAATTGCTTTTGAAATTAGACTTTAAGGCATGTTCCTTCCCTAGAGTGCTTGTTTTTTTTTTTTTTTTTCAAGTTATGGAGATCAGTTTATGGTTGGATTGCTTCCGGTTAGTAGTGACACAGTAAATATTTTTGGCAGTTGACTTTCACATAATTTATAGGAATGATTTGGCATGTCCATGAACGTCATCAGTGAAGCAGTTGCACATTTTCAGTGAAGGTAATGTTTAAGAATTGAATGCATTTATATAAATAAAGTACATCCAGTTCTTGAGATGTCTATCATCTTGTCACTTTCAAATAATAGTTGACATTTATTTACCATGTTACTGTCTATAGTATGGTTTTTCACACATTGAATTTGATCAAAACAATAGTTCTTTTAAATGATCCACACACGTTTGCTTTACCCTTGAGACATTTTGCCTGGTCTGGCTTGGAATCAACCTATGAAATGAGAGTAATCCCCATCTTAGTACCTGTGTCATTCTAATGATCAGTTATATTCTTATACACATACCCTAGGCTGCCACAGAATGATAAAGTCTAGTTTCCAAGTTTTGAAAGTAGTATTAGAAGAGATGAAGGGAAGAATAGATTCCTGACCTCAACAGCTAAGTTGCTCGATAGTGTTCCGAGAACTTGATAAACTTGTTTAATCCTTGCACAAACTTTGTACATTAGGCCGTATTATGGCTGTTTTACAAACAAGAAAAGAGAGTTGCAGAGAGATCAGGAAATTCTCTCAAGATCACACAGCTGAAAAACAGTAGTGCTAGGATTAGATCTTAGGAAGCTGGCTCCAGGGTCCATGCTCTTCATTGCTGTTTGTGGTCTTCTCCAACCTGGTTCTGAATAGGAAGAAAGTTCCACAGGAGACTAAATACCAACATGAAAGTTAAAAATTGACGGCACTATTAGAAATTTCACAAAGCAAAAGTTATAAATTTTGTAAAGATTTAGAGCAAGGAAAGTAACTTGGGAATAGACCAGACAGAATATTTGCTCCCTGGAGGGTGAATAGTAAGTGATTATATGTAGCACAGTGTGGTGAAGAAGCAAAGTCTTCGGAGTAGAGCAGACCTGGGTTGAATTTCCAGTCCCTACATATAGCTATGGGACCTTAGGCAAATAGAATCAGTTTTCTCAACTATAAAATATTAATAATAGTACCTATCTCACAAGATCTATTTTTAGTTGGAAAGATTGGGGATGGAAAGATGGGTGGGATCCTGGGAAGCAGCTGGCACAAAGATCGGCAAGGCAGAAATGCTTCCAGAATCATTTGAGAGGCTAGGTCCTCTGATAGAAGAGCTAGGATCTGTATGGGAATAATGGAGGGATGTAAAGACATGCTTTGGGATCAGAGAGTAGTAAAAGTCTATTGATGCTTAAGATTTTAGTGCTTGGCAGATAGATTTGGTTCAACCCCTTACTCCCTAGATAACTTGAGTTCTCATCTATAAAATTAGGACTAAGTAAAATGAAATCTGTAAAAATTTAAGCCTAGTTTGTGACACATATGTAATGGTCATTTAACATTATGTATTAATATTACTATAAGTGGTAGTAGTATTCATCAGGGGATATATATTTGTGTGTGTGTGTGTGTGTATCTGCCTGACAATGCATGAGATACAGGTTCGATCCCTGGGTCGTGAAGATCTCCTGGAGAAGGAAATGATAACCCATTCCAATATTCTTGCCTGGGAAATCCCATGGACAGAAGATCCTGGCTGGCAACAGTCCATGGGGTTGCAAAATAGGCGGACATGACCTAGCGACTAAACAACGTGTGTGTGTTTGTCCAAAGGAATTAGTGAAAGTTATGTTTCTGAATAAAGTGCTGTCAGTCTACAGGATAAATTGGAGAGGACTCAGGGAGAGGACAGGGCCAGGATATCTGTTAGATGGGGTGGGCAGGGAAAGCTGAGCATAGTTGAAAAGAAGGAAATCTGGTGAGATGCCTTTAGAATCCTGACAGCTAGGTGGGAAAATCTGTGGCCATCTAGGTGAGAATAGGCTTCCCAGGTGGCGCAGTGGTAAAGAAACTGTCTGCCAAGCAGGAGATGTGAGTTCAGTTCCTGGATTGGGACAATCCCTTGGAGGAGGAAATGGCAACCCACTCCAGTGTTCTTATCTGGGAAATCGAATGGACAGAGGGGCCTGGCAGGCTACAGTCCACCGGGTCACAAAGAATCAGACACGACTCAGCAACTAAACAACAGCAACAAGGGTGGGCTTACTGTTGGGCCGACAGAAATGGAGAAGTCAGGAAGAAGATCTGACCTTTAGGGCACAATGACTGTTACGTGAGAGGTGTTCAATTTGAGTCCACAAAATAATCAAGCAAATAAAAAATATTGAATTGGAGGCTTACAATATGTGGTTAGAGTTCCAGGGACAAACCATGGCTGAAAGTAAATATTTAAAGGCAAATATTAGAAGTGATAATTTCAGCTATAATTATGAAAAAATTCTTACTAATTATTCAAAATATTTATCTGTCTTTTTACCAGTGTTTGAAAAAAATGACAGTTACATTTTAAGATTAAAGATACCAGTCTGTTGCTATTTAGGTACCATATTTTCATGTGGCGCTAGTGGTAAAGAACCCACTTGCCAATGCAGGAGATGTAAGAGATGAGGGTTTGATCCCTGGGTCAGGAAGATCCTCTGGAGGAGGAAATGGCAACCCACTCTAGTATTCTTACCTGGAGAATCCCATAAACAGAGGAGCCTGGCAGACTACAGTCCATAGCGTCAGAGTCGGACACAACTGAAGTGACTTAGTATGCATGCGTGCATTTTTAGAGTGACAAATGACACACTGGGTTATATCCTGGAAACTGACAACAGGAAATGTGAATTGGATCCCAGGAGGCAAGAAGAGTCATAGAATGAATGTGGTGTTTATTCTGGAGAAGATGTAAATGGGTGTTATGTGGAAGAGGAGAAGGATTTATTTTGCATGATCTAGGGAACAAAAGGATGAAAAATCCTGTGTTTTCAGTATGAATAATACTTTCTTTAATGAATGGGGAATTTCTCTTAACTGGTCACATTTTAGAAGGGTTGAGATGAACACTTCTTAAAATACAGGAGAGATGAGACTTACTTTGTGGATAGGAGAATTGAAGATTTATAGGATCCCAGTAAACTCTACAGCGTGATTAGATTGGCTTTGGGGTTGATTGCCTGGAATGAAGTGGTGGGTATTCCTAAAGTAACTAAACAAGTATTTGAAACAGATAAGAGAAGGATAATGGGAAAGTGATATTCATTTTCAGTTGAAACGGAATGACTGGATTGGCTTCATTGAGCCAAGATGGGGAAAGTGTTGGGTGTGGAGAGTCAGCCTTGTTCATGAGCAAATTCAGAGAGGAAATAAAGGAGGTGAATGGAAAGAGGCAATTCTCATAAGCTTGACTTGGTGTTGACTTTAGTCCAGGTTGATTGTTGTCCACTGACAGGTTAAGTGGGAGTGAGGGTAAGGCTATTCTTTTTTTGGCACGAAGCTGGGAAAAAGGAAAAAAATCCAGCTGAATATCATGATAGCTTACCTCTGTTCTTAATCTGGTGGTGACCTGTGGTAGAGGTAGCATAACAAGGTAAAGAACTCCCCACCCACCTGTTTATTCAGTAACTGCCAAAATGCCAAATATTATATTCTAGATGTGTCCTCTCTCTGCATATGTGTGTGTGTGTGTGTGTGTGTGTGTGTGTGTGTGTGGTGTTTAGTCACTAAATCTTGTCTGATTTTTGTGTGGCCCTGTGGATTGTAGCCTGCCAGGCTCCTCTGTCCATCGAACTTCTCAGCAAGAGTACAGGATTGGGTTGTTGTTTCCCTCTCCAGGTATCTTCCCAACCCAGGGATCAAATATGTTCCTCCTTCTTGGCAGATGGATTCTTTACTGCTGAGCCACCTGGGACGGTATTTATGTGTGCCCATGTATGCCCATATATGTTTCTCTCTGTGTGTACGTGTGTATATATCTCTCACCCTATTTAATCCCAGTATCGATTTCTAGAGGAGGATATTACCTGTGTTGTACCAATTAGGAGCTAAAACTCTCTTACATAGTCATTTGCTCAGAGTCTCATAAACTAGTTAGTAGATACTGAGACTACCCAGATGTTGGTCAGCCTGATGGTAAAACAGCATGTTCTTCGAAGAAAATTGGGTACCTAGATTTCAGTATCTGGTTTAACATCCCGAATTTGCCTCTGCATCTTGTGCAACCTCGGGCAAGTCATTCAGCTAACTGGATCTCATGTTCTCCTCTGTGGTGAGAGGGCACTTGCCCTGCCTGTGGGTTTCTATGGAAGCGAGATGAGAAGGTCCAAACCTGGAGCCAGAGAGGAGTTTTAAACAAAGGTGAGATATGATCAAATTTACGTTTTACAGATATCTGCTGGATAGTGTGGAAGTTGTGGTTGAGGAGGCAAATATATTCCCAGAGAGCCTGTGAGAAGTAATATTCTTGATAATAAATACTTTACTCCCCTAGTGTGATGGAATAAAAGATATAGAATAGAGGACATGCTTAAAAATATTTAGTACAGTGTTTCTCACTATTTTTTCATTACCACTGCTCACCATATGAGACTTGGAGAATTTTTAGACATTTTATCCTAACTGACTCCCTGCTCAGTGAAATGTTAATACTACAGGTATACTGCAATATCTATTTATGTACAATATGCATACTGTGTTTTATATAGAGAATACTTTTTATCGTTTTTATTAGGTAGGTGCAGAGAGAGAGATATCTATTTATTTAAAGAAATTGGCTTATAAGTTTGTGGGGGTTGGCAAGTTTGGAATTTGTAGGGCAGGCTGGCAACTGGATGTGTGTGTTGCAATTTTGAGGCAGAATTTCTTGTTCAGGCTTTGCTCTTAAGCTCTTCAACTGATTAGATGAGGCCTGCACATTATAAAGGTAAACTGTCCACTTAAAGTCAACTGATTATAAATGTTAATCATTCAAAAATACATTCATGACAACATCTAGGCTAATGTTTGACCAAACAAACGCGTACCATAGCCTAGCTAAGTTGACACATAAATTTAACCATCACTCTCCTCCTCTCCAAGAACCAATTTGCACTCCTTTGGGGGTGATATCATCCCTGTTAGAATGCATGGTTTAGGAGATAAGATAGCAGGAGGTACTATATATTTGATTAATTTATTGATTGAACAATATGAGGAAAGGAATAGAGAGACACTGGAGTTGATTTCCAGATATTTAACTTGAGCAACTGAGCAGATGGTGGTGTGATTCACTTAGAGAGGAGAAGCAAAAAAGGGGTAGATTTGATGTGGAATAAAGAGATTTATATACAAGCACCTGTGCATTTTACGTTGATACTTCAGCATTTTCACTCACAAGTCTCTCTGATGGTTACACCTGGAATTGAATAAAATTTATTAGCAAATCTTTTGAAAAGATAAAATGGTTTATATATAAACTCAGTGATAGTGTGATTTACTCACGTTTAGCATCCAGGTCTGAAAGATCTTCTGGAAATATTTGGTATCGTCTTCTTGCTTCTATTATATTTGGACTATTTGGATACATGCAATAGGATATATCTGCTGAGAACAAAAGTGTTAATTCTGTGACAGACATTTCGTCCTCATGTCTATCTCGCTAACAGACGTGCGTGTGCACTCACCACTCTGCTCTCTGTCAGCACTGCTTTTTATTTTGCTTGCTTCTCAACTGAATTGTGGGCTAATGAAGGAAAGAAATAGTGACGACTGAGTCAACAGATATTTAGGGTCTAAAATCATCTGTTTTTGTTTCCAAAGAACCCAGATGAGTGCCTTGCATATGTGTGCTTAATTGTTCAGTCATGTCTGACTCTTTGCGACCGGACGACTGTCACTCACCAGGCTCCTCTGTCCATGGAATTCTATAGGCAAGAATACTGGAGTGGGCTGCCATTTCCTCGTCTAGGGAATCTTCCTGACCCAGGGGTCAAACCTGCATCCCTTGTGTCCTGCATTGCAGGTGGATTCTCTACCCACTGAGCCATGAGGGAAGCAAATAAATGTCAAATCTTTGTTGAACTGCAAGTTGTGACACAAGTGAAAGTTCTTCTATAAGTACTACAAATCATTGCTTCGTATCAAAGCACTTTTTATACATTTATGCAGCATGGGGGATTATTTCTAAAACACAACCTAGATATTACATTTTACTCAACGAAGAATAGGAAAAGCTCATTGAATCGCCTGTAAGTTGGAGAGGGCCATAAATAGAGCCTTTTAGTGCCAAAGTCTATTCTTCATAACTCAAAGCTATTTTGTTTTGTAGAAATAACTAAGCTGATATTCATATCGGCCTTTAAAAATCATTTTGGTTTCAAGGGTGCCATTTTTCAGTGTGATAGCCTCATTATGTGTGGAATCTATATCAGACTTTTAAGGAGTTCCACAAAGTAATATCAGCTCCATGTAAAAGATTTACTACTCTGTCACTTGCCATTGAGAAAATAGAAAGAGAGTGTGTATTTTGTAGTAACAGTAAGAACCTAAAGCTATGGACGAGAAAAATTCAGGATTAGTTTTGGTCATTGGTCAGGTTCCGCAGAAAAAAGTCTCAAAAATTCTGAGGTCTGTATGCATGACTTTATGAGGGAATGCTCTAGGAACTATACCTGGGAGAGGGGAGGGACCCAGAATTAGGCAAAGGGTGATGAACCAGCATCAGGTTGTAACAGAGGCCTTGGCTGAACCTCCAGGGAGCTTTGATCCTGGAAGGGCTCTTGAGAGCCATGTCATCATCAAGCAAGGTTTGCTGAGTCCCTGTACCACCACATCAGCTAGTAATTGGATGCAAGTTGCCTTGGTGGGGTAATCATTTTTGTCAAGGTAACTTCCTCCAGAGAGAGGGACTCAGCTGTGACCCTTAGCAGAATGCACACTCCTGTCATCTGTGGGATGAGTGTGTTGATCCTGAGTTTACAGTGCAGTAGACATCAGTGCTCACCATAAGTCCTCACCATTTTGTGTAGCGATCATTGTTCTCTAATTTAGCATTTTTAGAATTTAGAATCTAAATTTTAAAATTTAGAATTTTTTGAAATTTAGATTCTAAATTTTAGATTTTAAAATCTCTATTTTAGAATTTAGGATTTTCACTTGTCTAATGTCTAGATCCTTTGATTAAAATGTGTATTTAATTAATTTAATTAATGTATGCATAAGTGAATTTCATGATGTATTATTCCAATTCCATCTCGACTTCTACCCCTTTCTGGCAGACTTATTAAAAAATTCAAACTGTTATATGCTGCTGTAGATCTGTTATTTGGGTCCTTATTTTTCTGTGATATTAATTACTCAGATCAGAAGCCACAACTTAATTATGATGAGTATTATTCAGTGTTTCTAACTTTTGGCTTCAAGTGTTTCAAAGACAGGTCCATGTACTATGCCCTTTTTATTTTAGCAGATCTGCTTCTTCAATTAATTTAGTGATATATAACTTTCAAAGCACTCATTTCTTTTGCCTTATTAGATGAAGTAATAGTTAATATCATGGATTTGCTTAAAGCAAGAATAATCTAAATACAAGCTAACAAACTGTATGGCCTTGCATAATAACTTACCTTCTCTGAGTCTCAGTTTTTCTACAGGTCTGTAATATTACTTATCTCAAAGAGATAAAAATTTAGCACAGTATTTAGCACATAATAGGCTTTCAATTGGAGAAGGAAATGGCAACCCACTCCAGTACTCTTGCCTAGAGAATTCCGTGGACAGAGGAGCCTGGTGGGCTGCTTTCCATGGGGTCACACAGAGTCAGACACAACTGAAGCGACTTAGCAGCAGCAGCAGGCTTTTAATAAAAGGTGCTTGTGTTATTATTATTATATTTTCAACAATCCTGTGTTGTGAGTGAGGTGGGAACAACTAGCCTTAATTTGCATGTGCATCTTTAAAGTAGAAGACACTATTTAAATACAAGATATTTTATTACTTTTATGGCTAAAATGTAGTAATCAAACATTAATTAAACCTTACTTGTTTCCTACATTTTTCAATTGTTGCATTGATATAGGATTTTATCTGTAAGTAACAAACTTTATCTTTGGGTCTTCCCAAGTAGCCCTAGGGGTAAAGAATCCACCTGCCCGTGTAGGAGATGCTAGAGGCATGGGTTTGATCCCTGGATTGGGAAAATCCCCTCGAGGAGGGCATGCCAACCCATTCTAGTATTCTTGCCTGGAGTATCCCATCGAGAGGAGCCTGGCAGGCTACATCGGGTCACAAATAGTCAAGCAAAACTGAAGTGACTGAGCACACATGACACAGAAGAGTCTATTTTCTAAATTGCTCAGAGGGCATTATAAGAACATAGGCTCTGAGCTCTGCTTAACTTCAGATAACTAAATCGAAAAGGCACCATTTCAGGTTTTATCAGTACAATAATGGCAAATCCCTGCCTACTTAGTATATTAGAACCTCCAGAGTGACACTCTTTTTTATAAGTTATTCTCATCTTCAATCATCTGGGTGTACTAACCTCAAACCCTTCAGCTGAGTCATCTAAGTACCGCATGGGGGAAAATTCTCCTGTCACATGATATGTTAGAAGCAAAGTGACTGAGGCATTGGAACAGTTGCATGAGGAAGAAATTATAAAATAGAATGAATTGAAATGATACTCAGAGATCAAAACTGTTGGGAAAGTCAATGGGGTCATTGCCTAGTTACTTTTTGCTTTAGACTTTCTAACATTTTTTAATCATTTTTTAAAAAAATTATTTATTTTAGTTGGAGGCTAATTACTTTACAATATTGTAGTGGTTTTTGCCGTACATTGATAGTAATCAGCCATGGATTTACATGTGTTCCCCATCTTGAACCCCCCACCAATCTCCCTCCCCATCCCATCCCTCTGAGTCATCCCAGTGCACCAGCCCTGAGCACCCTGTCTCATGCATCAAACCTAGACTGGTGATCTGTTTCACATATGCTAATATACATGTTTCAAAGCTATTCTCTCAGATCACCCCATCCTCACCTTCTCCCACAGAGTCCAAAAGACTGTTCTATACATCTGTGTCTCTATTCCTGCCTCGCATATAGGGTTATTGTTACCATCTTTCCAAATTCCATATACATGTGTTAGTATACTGTATTGATGTTTTTCATTCTGGCTTACTTCACTCTGTATAATAGGCTCCAGTTTCATCCACCTCATTAGAACTGACTCATATGTATTTTTTTAATGGCTGAGTAATATTCCACTGTTTATATGTACCATAGCTTTCTTATTCATTCGTCTGCTGATGGACATCTAGGTTGCTTCCGTGTCCTGGCTATTGTAAACAGTGTGGCAATGAACACTGGGGTACACGTGTCTCTTTCAATTCTGGTTTCCTCGGTGTGTATGCCCAGTAGTGAGATTGCTGGGTCATATGGCAGTTCTATTTCCAGTTTTTTAAGGAATCTCCACACTGTTCTCCGCAGTGGCTGTACTAGTTTGCATTCCCACCAACAGTGTAAGAGGGTTCCCTTTCCTCCACACCCTCTCCAGCATTTATTGTTTGTAGATTTTTGCATAGCAGCCATTCTGACTGGCATGAGATGGTACCTGATTGTGGTTTTGATTTGCATTTTTCTGATAATGAGTGGTGTTGAGCATCTTTTCATGTGTTTATTAGCAATTTGTATGTCTTCTTTGGAGAAATGTCTGTTTAGATCTTCGGCCAATTTTTTGATTGGGTCTTTTATTTTTCTGGAATTGAGCTGCAGTAGTTGCTTGTATATCTTTGAGATTCTTTGTCACAAAAATGAGAAAAATACAATAGAGGAACGTATTTTAAATGTATTGAGATAACTTAGTGATATCTCACAATTATTCAGAATTTGACTAACAGGATTCATGTTAGTGAGGTTTGAAATTATGTATGTGTTCCTAGGAAGGACAAAAATGTGAAATATTTACATCCTAATCATCAGCTTCTCCTTTAGTAGGGAATATTAAATTTCTACAGCTTTTACTGCCTTTCTGTTTTAAGACTTGACTGACATGTTGCCCTTCAAACAGTATGACACTTTGCCTCCTGAGAGATATCTTCTCAGAAGAAGGGTATTGGTTGCTACGGTCAAAACTTAAGTTGCCAATTTTGTATTTGTAGCTAATCAGATCAAGTAATTTGTGGGGAAAAACAGCAAAATAATTCAAATCATTTGTATCCAATCTTAAAATGTTTGTAGGAAATGGATGCCATTACAGAAAGAGACAAATCACAAGGAGCCAGACAGAAATTTCATTAAAAAAAAAAAGTACAGGCAAGAAAGACAAAATAGACACATGGGACTACATCAGACTAAACGGTTTCTACACAGCAAAGGAAGCAATCAACAGAGTGGGAAAATTGCGAGACAAAATATTTGTAAACCATGTATTTGATATAGTGGGTTAATATCCAAAATGTATGAAGAATTCTTAAACTCAGTAGCAAAAAACCAACTAACCTGAAAAATGGACAAAGGACTCATATCTTTGTCCAAAGAAGACATATAAATGTCCAATTAGTATCACATGAAAAGATACTCAACATCATCAAGGAAATCAAAACCATAGTGAGGTATCACCTGGCACCTATTGGGACAGATGTTATAAAAAACAAAGCAAAGCAAAACCTCAGAAAACAAGTGTTGATAAGAATGTGAGAGAAATAGGAGCCCTTCCTTGAGCATGGTGGGGTTATAAAGTGATGAAGCCAATATGGAAAAAAGTAAGAAGTTTCTCAAAATATTTAAGAAGTAAATCTATCATATGTTGGGTTCTCATTACTTTCTTTCTAAATTCCATATATATGTGTTAATATACTGTATTGTTGTTTTTGCTTCTGGCTTACTTCACTCTGGATAATGGGCTCCAGTTCGGTCCATCTGAGTAGAATTGATTCAAATGAATTTTTTTTTTAATGCTGAGTAATATTCCATTGTGTATATGTACCACTGCTTTCTTATCCATTCGTCAGTTGATGGGCATCTAGGTTGCTTCCATGTCCTGGCTATTGTAAACAATGCAGCGATGAACATTGGGGTACACGTGTCTCTTTCCATTCTGGTTTTCTCGGTGTATATGCCCAGCAGTGGAATTGCTGGGTCATATGGCAGGACTATTTGCAGCTTTTTAAGGAACCTCCACACTGTTTTCCATATATATGGAATTTAGAAAGACAGTAACGAGAACCCAACATGCGAGACAGCAAAAGGAACGCAGATGTATAGAATAGACTCGTGGACTCTGTGGATGAGGGAAAGGGTGGGATGATATGGGAGAATGGCATTGAAACATGTTAATTATCATATGTCTAATCAATCGCCAGCCCAGGATTGATTCTCGGGGCTGGTGCATTGGGATTTCCCAGGGGGAGGGAGGAGGGAGGAGGGAGGGAGGGGTTTCTGGAGGAGGAGCATATGTAAACCCATGGTGATATCATGACATTGTATGGCAAAAACAATAAAAGGGAGGGGAAAAAAAAAGAAATAAAAAAAAAAGAAGTAGATCTATCATATGAAACAGTACTTCTGTGTACTTAACCAGAATAATTTAAATCAAGATCTTGGAAAGGTGTCTGTACCTCTGTATTTATTGCATTGTTACTCATAAGAGCCAGGAAGTGGTAACAACTGAAATATCAATGGATGGATGAATGGATAAGGATTATATGATATATTCATGCAATGGGATAGTATTCAGCCTTAAAAAAGAAGGAAATCCTGTCATATGCTACAACATGGTTGAAACTGAGGACTTTATGCTAATTGAAATAGACCAGTCACGGAATGACTAATATCCCATGATTCCACTTACATGAAATATCTAAAGTAGATTTATTGTTACATAATCCAGTTAGTTGAGAAAAGTGATGGTTTTGTTTTTTCTTGTTTAGTCTCTTACTTTTTAAATCTTATTGCACCAGCTGATGTTTAGTACAATACTGAACAGAGATGATGATAGTGAACATTTAATTCTGAGAGAGATCATTTCAATATTTCACATTAAAAATGTTTTCAGACTAATATAATTCACTTATAATTTTAGTTTACTGTGATTTAAAAAAAATCATAAATTAGTGTTGACCTTGATAAAATACACTTTCTGCATCTGTTGAGATGACCATATGTTTTTTTTTTCTCTCTCCATTCTGTTAATTGCATTGGTTGATTTTTGCAAGTTAAAAAAACTGTGTTTTTCTTAAATTAGCCTAACTTGGTCATGAAGTATTATTTTTTTAAATATGTACTTGTTTTGAATTTTCTTTTTTTCCCTCCCATGTTAATAAGAAAAATTGGCCTGTAATTTTTTTGTTGTTGTTGTTATTTTAGTTTCAGTTTTGCTGGCCTGAAAATAAATTGGGAAATGTTTTATCCTTTCCTGTCCTCTGAAATTTCATTTAAAGTTGGCATTTATCCTTATTTTCAAATTTGAAAGAATTCACCTTTGAAGTAGTTTGGGTTGAAAATTTCTTTCTAAAAGAAAGAATTTTAAATTAATAATTTTAATAATTAAATTTTAATAATTTAATTATTTAAATGTTTAAATTAATAACTCAGATTCTTTATTAGAGATCAGAAAAAATGCACATTTTCTGTTTAGTCTTATGTTAGTTTTGGTAAGTTTTTCCCACTGAGGATTTATCCATTTTAATTAAATTTTGAACTTTAATTGGCAGTATATTGTTTGAGAAGATCCCCTGGAGAAGGAAATGGCAGCCCACTCCAGTATTCTTGCCTGGGAAATCCCATGGACAGAGGAGTCTGGTGGGATACAGTCCATGAGGTCTCAAAGAGTTGGACATGACTAAGCATCTTCACTTCACTTCACATAATTTGTAGTGTCTTCTATAAAATCCAAAACAATGTTCTACTTTTCATTCCATGTATTAGTAATTTGTCACATTTATTTTCTTGATCAGTCACACTAGGTGGTTATGAATTTAATTTAAAATAGTTTCTAATTATCACCTGTAGTTTGTCTTGATTTTTTTTTCAATTCTACATTTATATTCCATTAGTCACTGTTCTTTTAATCCTTATTATCTTCTTCCTTCATTTTTTTTTTTTATGTTTTAGTTCTTGTGCCTTTCCAGGTTTCTGAGTTGGGAAATTTGGTTTTCAAACTTAAAAAAAAAAAAAAATTACATGTATTTAAAGCTGTAACTTTTCTTCTAAGGACTTAAATTACAATTATTGTTTTATGTACCCAATATTCATTTAGATTTACCTATGTACCTTCTTTTAAATACAGTAGTGTATATATGGTTATATTTAATCTATTCCCCCCAACATATACCCTTGCTCTCCCCTTTGGTAACCATAAGCTTGTTTTCTAGGTCTGTGAATCTGTTTCTGTTTTGCAGATAGGTTCACTTGTATCATTATTTTAAGATTACACATGTAAGTGCTATCATATGATGTATATCTGATTTACTTCACTTACTATGATAATCTCTGATTATCTGATTTACTTCACTTAGTATGATAATCTCTAGGTCCACCCATATTGATACAAATGAAATTATTTCAGTTTTTATGGCTGAGCAGTATTCCATTGTGTATGTATACCACATCTTCTTTAGGCATTCATCTGAGAATGGACATTTAGGTTGCTTCCATGTCTTAACTATTGCATATAGTGCTCCTGTGAACATTGGGGTGCATGTATCTTTTATAATTAGAGTTTTGTTGAGATATTTGTCCAGGAATGAGACTATAGGAAGACATAATAGCTCTATTTTTAGTTTTTTTTTAAGTAGGTTCCATTCTGTTCTGTAGTGATAGTACCAATTTACATTCCTACCAACAGTGTAGGAGGATTCCCTTTTATCCATACCTTCTCCAGCCTTTATTATGTAGATTTCTTTTATGATGGCCGTCTGACAGGCCTGAAGTGATACTCATTCTCGTTTTGGTTTGCATTTCTCTAGTAATTAGCAGTATTGAGCATCTTCTCATGTGCCTGTTGGCCATCTGGATGTCTTCTTTGGAGAAATGTCTATTTGGGTCTTCTGCCCATTTGGGGCTTCTCAGGTGGTGGGTGCAGTGGTAGAAGAATCTGCCAGTGCAGGAGATGTCAGAGACCTGGATTTGATCTCTGGGTCGGGAAGAGTCCCTGGAGAAGGAAATGGCAACCCACTCCAGTATTCTTGCCTGGAGAATCCCATGGACACAGGAGCCTGGTGGGCTATAGTCCATGGAGTCGCACAGAGTTGGACACGACTAAGCCCCCCCACACACACATTTTTAACTGGATTGTTTTGTTTGTTTGTTGTTGAGTCATCTGAGCTATTTGTATATTTTGGAAGATAAACCTTTGTCGGTCACATGGTTTGCAGTTGTCTCTTCTGGTCTATAGGTTGTCTTTTAGTTGTGTTGATGGTTTCCTTTGCTGTACAAACACCCATAAGTTTGAATAGGTCCCATTTGTTTATTTTTGCTTTTATTTCTATTGCTTAGGTCAGATTGACCTAAGAAAACATTAGTACGATTTATGTTAGAGAATGTTTTACCTGTGTTCTCTTTCAGGAGTTTAGGGTTTTTATATTTAAGTTTTCAAGTCATTTTGGGTTTATTTTTGTGTATGATATGAGGTTGTATTCTAACTTGATTGATTTACATGTGGCTGTCAGGCTTTCCCAACAACATTTTCTGGAGAGACTTGTCTTTTCTCCAGTACCTCCTTTGTTGAAGGTTAATCAGTCATAGGTGTATAGGTTTATTTCTGGTCTCTCTATTCTGTATAATTGATACATATGTCTGTTTTTTTTTCCAGAAACACAATGTTTTGATTACTGTAGTTTTGTAGTATTGTCTGAATCTGAGAGGATTTCATATATGTAGTATACTCTGGAGAAATTCTCTATCTTTTCATATTTCAAAATTATCTTTTAAATGCATTTTATTTGACATACAATATATACATAGAAAGTACCTCATCTTAAAAGAACCATTTATTTTCTTAAACATATTAACCATGGTTACTTCAAGTGCCATTTCTAATAACTCATATCTAAATAAACTGTGGGTATGTTCTGTTTTATTTTATTCTTATTTATTAGCGGGATGTTAAGTTTTTTATTGAATCAGTTCAGTTGCTTAATCGTTTCTGACTCTTTTCGACCCCATGGACTGCAGCACGCCAGTCTTCCCTGTCCATCACCAACTCCCAGAGCTTCCTCAAATTCATGTCCATTGGTGATATCATCCAACCATCTCGTCCTCTGTTGTCCCCTTCTCCTCCTGCCTTCAATCTTTCCCAGCATCAGGGTCTTTTCCAATGAATCAGTTCTTTGCATCAGGTGGCCAAAATATGGGAGCTTCAGCTTCAGCATCAGTCCTTCCAATGGATATTCAGGTTTGATTTCCTTTAGGATTGAATGGTTTGATCTTCCTGCAATACAAGGGACTCTGAAGAGTCTTCTCCAACACCACAGTTCAGAAGCATCAATTCTTTGGTGCTCAGCTTTCTTTATGGTCCAACTCTCACATCCATACATGACTACTGGAAAAACCATAGCCTTGAGTAGACAGACCTTTGTCACTAAAGTGATGTCTCTGCTTTTTAATATGCTGTCTAGGTTGGTCATAGCTTTTCTTCCAAGGAGCAAGTGTGTTTTAATTTCATGGCTGCAGTCACCATCTGCAGTGATTTTGGAGCTCAAGAAAATAAAGCCTGTCAGTGTTTCCATTGTTTCACCATCTATTTGCCATGAATGACAGTTATTATATATATGAAAAATTATAGATAATCTGAATGACATCATCTTCCGTTAGCCTTTACTTTTGCTTTTAACATATAGGGAGATTAGGTGTCTATCATTTTCATCCAGTTATGGACTGTGCTGAATAGAGGACAGAGTTTTAGTTTTTGTGAAGGTGCTGTTTTCAGTTTGCCTCTGTTCCTATCCATAACCTTAACCCTAACCCTAAACTTAACCCTATGATGTTTATCAGTGCATTCCCTCATTGGTGAGCCTTGAAGTCCAGTTTTTGCCTCCCCAACACTGTGTGATAGTTACAAACTCTGCTTAGCTTCTCAGAAGCTTCTCTCTTCTCAATTTCTTAGTCTCAGTGCCTGCCCCGCTGAGGCATTGCCTTGAGATAAAAAAATAGCACGTAGTACTAACCTTATTTCTTTGCTCTCTCCTTTACTGCAGAATCTTGAGTCTTCAAGTCTCAGCTTTATTTTAACCCTCAGCTCCATTTTTTTTTGAGACTGCCAAATACTTTACTCAGCAGATATTTCCTGCACAGCTTTCTGTTAAGTTCCTCAGCCTCCTGGTTACAAATAGGAAAATGCTTTGAGGAGAAGAGTAGTACAGAGCTCACCAAAGTGAGTTTTCTTCTCTCGGGGATTCTGGTCCTTCAAGTCCTGGATGCCTTGGTGGCTCTTTGAAGACTTCAAACATCTTTTTTAAAATAATAATAATAATAATAATACAGCTTTTCAAGTGTTTCCCAACAGGAGGTTTGGAATTTATAAACTAGTCCATCATAGTCAGAAATGGAAGTTCTATCTCCCTCTGTCTCTCCAATTTAAAAACAAGTATGTATTTAAAAATAAAATATATAATGAAGAAAATTTTTCTTCCAGATGTGATTATATAAGTTTACGTGTCCATATCTGACAAAAGAACACGAGAGTATGATCTGCTCAAAGTCAATCAGTCATCTAATTTATAAAAAAAATAGTGTTAGAATCAAGTCCATTGTTCTTTGCTCTTCTAATTATTAAACTCAGATGTCAAACTTGTTTTTCTTTTAATGCAGTGAAGATCTTCAAATGTGTGTCAGGCATTTGGGAGATAAATTAGTTTCTCCTTTTATTAGCTCATTGATCCAGATTTTTGTGATTCTCCCTCAATTGTACTCTCTAAGTAATATGTGCTTTCCTACTTATTTTATCTTTCCCTACCTATATTTTCCAGGTATTAAAAAAGTGGTAGAAATACAGTGTATCTCTTTTACCAACATGTTTCTTCGTCTCACTGAGTCATCTACCCTGTGAAGTAAGAGGACAGGCATAATTATGCCTATTTGAGAAATGAGCTGAATTACTCTCAGAGAGGTGACGCAGCTTTTCCAAGCTAGCAGTGCCTGTACTACAATGCGCAACCTCTTCCTTGAATGTCTGTTTCCCCTACTGCTGAGGCACATGGCGACTCCTCAAGCCTTACGGAAATCTTGGAATGACAGGATTGGGAGGCATCTCGATTATGATTTAGTTCAGTTCTGTCAGTTTACAAAGAAACAACTGTGGTCATGCAGGTGAAGTGGCTTACTCAGAGTCACATTGCCAGATCACTGCATTGGTTCTAGAACCTAGGCCTGATTCGTTTCCTTATTTTTATTAGGAATAAAGCCAAACAAAAACATAAAGGGCAACGTAGATAAAAATTTTTAAAGCTAAGTATAGTGGAATCAATATGGCCAATTAGAATGTAATTTAGAGTCTTGAAGAAATTGATTCAAGGAGGGCTTTACTTAGGGCTTTACAAGAGGGTGATTCTGAACTCCAAAGATAACTAAACACAGGAACACACAAGGAAGGAAGGTTGTTGGAATTCCATTTACCTGAGAGGTCACAGGCAACTAGAGCTAGTGTATCTCTGGAGAGTGTACGTTGCAATTATTAGCTCTCCCAAAATGATAACTGGAAAACTTATGAATTTTTTGCTTTTTAAAAAATTTTCTTACAGCAACACAAAGGAATAATTCAAAGGTGTGTTCCTTGTTAAGTAATTTGCATACTAGTAGATAAGTATTATTTATTCTAGTTTTTATATCAATCATTATACTTCCAAACCATGTAACAGCTGTTAAATAATTGTAAGTAAATCAAAACATTCACCAGTATATCTTATAAATTTATTACCAGATCTTTTTGCTTCTTTGGTTAAAATGAACAAATATTGTCCATTTTTTAAAAAAATGTATATAAAGTATGTCTCTTCACATGGGCCTGCATATGTGCTCAGTCAGTTAGTCATGTCTAACTCTTTTCAATCCCATGGACTGTAGCTCTCCAGGCTCCTCTGTCCATGGAATTTTCCAGGCAAGAATACTGGAGTGGGCTGCCATTTCTTACTCCAGGTGATCTTCCCAACCCAGGGACCGAACCCGTGTCTTTAGTGTCTCCTGCATTGGCAGGCAGATTCTTTACCACCTGAGAAGCCCCACATGGGCCTATATTCCTTTTTACAATTATTTAATTTGTCAATTAACATTTATGTTCTTTGTGAGTTTTAAGTTTCAAAGGCTGATTTCAAAAACAACTGTTTTGGGTTATTAAGATTCATTTTTATACTACAGAGTATAATTTTCATATTGAGAAATAGACTATGAACTCCCAAGGACAGTGCTTGTTCATTTTTCCATTCATTCCCATGCTCATCTGATTCTTGTCACTTAGGAACCTTCATTATACCTCGTTGGCCTTTATAATGACATTTTCAACATCAAGGAACATTTTCTTGGCTTTTTTGCATATTGATTTTCAGTCCTACAGCAAGCATGCTCAATCTTTTCTCCTTGATCCCAGAGAACTACATTCTAACCATTCTAAAATTTCTTCTCCTGAAAAGTGTCTCTTTCTAGCTGGTGTGGCATTAATTATTTATGATTTTAAATGTATTGCTTATTAACCATTTTGATTGATCTGTTATAGCACAAAAGCTATTGAGTTCCCAAATGATACTCAAAAAGCATGAATTAGCAGATGGATTGAGGGGCTGGTAACACTTATTAGATGTCTGAAAAGTGAAAGTGTTAGTCACTTAGTTGTGTCAGACTCTTCGTGACCCCATGGGTCCTCTGTCTATGGGATTCTCCAGGTAAGAATACTGGAGTAGGTGGCCATTCCCTTCTCCAGGGGATCTTCCTGACTCAGGGTTTGAACCTGGGTCTCCCACCTTGCAGGCAGATTCTTTATCATCTAAGCTACCAGGGAAGCCCTACTGGGTGCCTGTTAGGTACTGACTCTCCCTAGTTACTGTCACATACAGTATAATGTATTCCTTACTGTTACCATAAGCCCTGAGAAAGATATGATTAGCTCCATTTTAACCATTAGAAAACAGAGGTTTAGAAAAGCTAGCTGATTTTTTGTAGGTAATAAACTTGGAAATTAGAATTTGAACCCAGGTCTAATTTATCAGGCATGCCTACCTGTATTCCTTGCTATAACAAGAACAGAATACTGGGTCAATTTTGTTAATTACTAGTCTTTAACACGGTGTTAGGCACATAGTTAAACCTGTATACAATTTGTAAGAAGAGTGAATTGATGAATTAATAAATGAACTACATCCAGTTACGATTCTGAGGCATGAGTGAAGGTCCAGAAACAGCTGTCTGCATTTGCCTTCTTTAAGAACCGTGATAGTTGCTTCAGAGCTGATAACTGAAATTTCCTGTTGTTTTTCATGGTGCACTCGTGCTTGGCTGTCTTCACTTCGTCATTGTGCCATTAATGATGCCTTGAGTGGCTTGAGCATTTCACTGGGTACGTGGGCCAGGCTGCCTAAGAAAAAGAGAAACCTATTAAGCCTCGCAATGATGCAAATACTGAGCCAAAAGAGGCCAAATGCTCAACTGTACCCCAAGTTGCTGGGATAAGTAGAAAAAGCACGAGCCAGTTTTCAACATTTACACATGGTTGAAATCCAGGTGGAAATTCAGTGACGATACAGTTTGATGTTAAAATATATTAGGGACATAGGAGCTTCCCTGGTGGCTCACATGGTAAAGTATCTGATTGCAAGGCTGGTGACCCAGATTCAATCCCTGGATTGGGAAGATCCCTTAGAGAAGGGAATGACTACCCACTCCAGTATTCTTGACTGGAAAATCCCACGGACGGAGGAGCCTGGTGGTCTCCAGTCCGTGGATTCGCAAAGAGTCAGACATGACTGAGCACCTATCACTTTCACATCATTGGGGGCATAACAAGTAATATTATTTCATGTCTGTTGTTTGTTATGGAGAAAGAAGTGGCAACTCATTACAGTATCCTTGCCTGAAAAATCCCGTGGACAGAGGAGCCTGGCGGGCTTCGGTCCATGGTGTTGCAAAGAGTTGGACACGACTGAGCATTGTTTGTTAAACGTCTTTGATTCCCTCTTAATACTTTCTCTAAGAGGAGGGTTCACAAAGCATATTTCTTACAAATAGGGGTCCCATATGGAACGAAGCTTCCCCCACCTCCTTCAGGGAGGGTTTGAAGCCTTTGGTGAGAGGAGTGGATTGAGAAACCTTTGGAAAGGAACTTCTTGCTTCTTGTCCCTCTCTCTGCAATTTTGGTAGTGAGACTTAGAGCTGGCTTAACATTTTTTTGGGAGGTGCCTTTAACTCTGGAAAGTTTGATGGTTTAGATAAGGCCTAAAGAAAGGAAAGACAAAGATTTCTTCATTAGGTCCAAAGTGCTGTTTTCTGGGTTAGGAAAAGATGTTTTCTTCTGCGTATCTCGCTCGTGACCAGAGTATAAGGGCAGGCAGGGCTTTAGAATAGACCTCTATTAGGAATGTTTTTAAACATGCCTTTTTAATTCTTTGTTCTCAATAGTCTTCAAGGATCTTTTACCCTTGGTATGATACTTCTGTAGTATATGTGTGATGACGATACTGGGTCTGTTGTGTTTTCTCATGAAGGATGGAATTGCTGAAAGATCTTTATCTGCCAAAATTTAAGCATGTGGGCACTAATTACTGGAAAGGCTGAATGTGTATCTAAGGTAAGGAGAGACTCCTAACAATTCCTGATGAGTAGAGGTTCCCACCATAGGTGTGCAGGTTCACCGTAGGTGAATTATGTATAAAAAGGTGATTATGGTGATTAGACATCTGGTGGTAAATTGGATATTAGTCAGTTAATGACTTTTTGTGTCTTGTTATAATCCTTTATAGTCTTTTGAAATAGCTAGGTTTATTATAATTCTATTACCTCTACTTTTTTTCTCTCTTTAAGTTACAAAGTTTATTTCTCTTTAGACACTTTAAAACCTTTGTTGCTCAGTTGCTAAGTTGTGTCTGACTCTTTGCGCCCCCATGGACTGTTGCCCTCCAAGCTCCTTGGTCCATAGGATTCCCCAGGCAAGAATACTTGAGTGGTTAGCCATTCCCTCCTCCAGGGGATCTTCCTGACCCAGGGATTGAACCTGCGTCTCCTGCATCTCCTGCATTGCCGGCAGGTTCTTTACTGCTGAGCCACCGCAAAGACTTTGTAGAAACTGTTTAAACTGTGGGTACCTGGTAGGTGCCCAAACCCACCAAGTGAGATGGCAGTGATTTTTATTTATGAATATTAGCTCACCTTTCTGCTTATATCATCCAACACTGCATGCCATGAGAAAGTACTGGGAGCACTTCCGCAACCACTTATGTATCACAACCAAATATTTTTGGTAGTTTTAACAGTTACTACATGTTTATAGAGAGCCTAGTGGCATCTAGTGAGGAAAGACCTGAGATGCTGCTAAACACCCTACATGTACTGCCCCCCGCCCCCAGCACACACACAACAGGAAATGAAGACATCAGCAGTGCTCAGGTTAGAGATTTAGATCCAGTGGTACCGTGAGTACTTGGGGCCAGTCTTCCGCGTTGCAGATGCAGTGCGAGATGCTAGCAGTAGTCCAGTCAACACAGCAGCAGGTACAGCTCTGCCCACATGGGGATGAGCTTCTTTAGGGATGCATACATTAACCAAACAGTGCTGCTAAAATATGCCAGTTCCTTTTTAAAACAAGATTATGATCTGGCTTCTGAAATATGATATGAATTGGTACCAGGGGTCTGTCAATAATAAAAGTCACCATAGGATGAAAGCTGCAAACCCTGAATCCCTTCATCTATTAGCTTTCTCTGTATTATGCTCAGTAGTGTTGCAGAGGATTGAAAAGGGGTAAAACACATGGATTTCTTCTTTAATATCATCATAGTACATTCATAGGGAAAGACTAATGCATGCAAAATCCTTCAGTATAGTTAATAACTATATATATATAGTTATTAATAACTATTGTATGTATGCACATCATTATAGTAAAGGGTCATGGAATTTTAATCCTAAGCATAGTAGCTTAACTTCTTTATTTACTTTTACTGAATAAGGGGAAGATCTTTAGGTATTAGGTATTATAAAAGTAGCAACAGAGCATCTTTTCATGTGTTTGTTAGCCATTTTTATGTCTTCTTTGGAGAAATGTCTGTTAAGTTCTTTGGTCCACTTTTTGATTGGGTCGTTTATTTTTCTAGCATGGAGCTGCAGGAGTTGCTTGTATATTTTTGAGTTTAATTGTTTGTCCCTTGCTTCATTGGCTATTATTTTCTCCCATTCTGAAGGCTGTCTTTTCACCTTGCTTATAGTTTCCACACATGAAAAGATGCTCAACATCGCTCATTATCAGAGAAATGCAAATCAAAACCACAATGAGGTATCACTTTACACCAGTCAGAATGGCTGCAATCCAAAAATCTACAAGCAATAAATGCTGGAGAGGATGTGGAGAAAAGGGAACTCTCTTACACTGTTGGTGGGAATGCAAACTAGTACAGCCACTATGGAGAACAGTGTGGAGGTTCCTTAAAAAACTGCAAATAGACCTGCCATATGACCCAGCAATCCCACTGCTGGGCATATACACCGAGGAAACCAGAATTGAAAGAGCCACGTGTACCCCAATGTTCATCGCTGCATTGTTTACAATAGCCAGGACATGGAAGCAACCTAGATGCCCATCAACTGACGAATGGATAAGAAAGCAGTGGTACATATACACAATGGAATATTACTCAGCATTAAAAAAAAAAAAATTCATTTGAATCAGTTCTACTCAGGTGGACGGAACTGGAGCCTATTATACAGAGTGAAGTAAGCCAGAAGGAAAAACAACAATACAGTATATTAACACATATATATGGAATTTAGAAAGACTGTAACGAGAACCCAGCATGCGAGACAGCAAAAGGAATGCAGATGTATAGAACAGACTCGTGGACTCTGTGGAAGAGGGCAAGGGTGGGATGGTGTGGGAGAATGGCATTGAGACATGTTGATTATTGTGTGTGTAATCAATCGCCAGCCCAGGATTGATGCTCGGGGCTGGTGCATCCGGATTTCCCAGGGGGAGGGAGGAGGGAGGGAAGAGGGAGGGGGGTTCTGGAGGGGGAGCATATGTAAACCCATGGCGATATCATGTCATTGTATGGCAAAACTAATAAAAAAAAAGAAATTAAAGAAATATAAAAAAAAAGTAGCAACAGAAAAAATGTCAAAACATCCATTTCTACATGTTTTTCAGATTGTTATTGTACATTTCTGCATTTATATATAATTCTAACTTTAATACACAGGCAATTTTTATCCTGATTTTCTCCCATAAAGTCTGATTTCCATCTTATTGGAGTTTTCATTTATCACTTTTAGTGGCTCCTTAAAATTCTACTTTATAGAATGACCTTAATTTCCATAAAAGGTTTTTTTCTATTGATAGATATTTATAACTTCTTTATAGATGAAAAACAAAACCAGAGATGTGGAATGAGTTAACCAAGTAATTACAGAGTAACACGTATAGTTGTCTAATGGTTTAAAAACTTGATGTATAATTAATATAGAAATGTCTAAAGGTCACTTCTCACATTTCTGTAGAATCTGCAGAATAGAAAAGACAGTGTGTGACTGCATATTCCCAAGGCATCTCTAAACCTCTCTCTGGTCCACCTTAGCAGTAGAATCCATGATAGTAAGTGATATTTTCTTCTCCATCTTTCCTTTAATTTGGTGGGATTTCCTGGGTACTTCCTGTGTTGCTTATGGAATATACCCATTTCTGAGGAATTTAGGCTTATGCTTTGGCATGCTGTAAGAAAGATGAACATTGCAAAAGATGATTAAGAGGAGAAAGACTGCTAGGTTTCTCAGTAACATTCGTTAATCTTAGAATCTAGTCATTGTTAGTCTGACAGTTTGACAATAGGTGCTTTTATATTGGAAAAGCAAAAAAAAATTGCTTTGTATTCTGTACTAAAGGTCAGGAAAAGGTATTGCTTAATGAGAAGTGAGAAAATACTATGGAAGCTGAGAAAACTATCTAGAAAAATAGATTTTTCTAACTAGAAAACTAAGACTGAAAACTGTTTCAGTCTTTAGTAAAATAAGTTGCTAGACTATTGCCAAGGCACCTTTTGCACGTTTTGCTGACTATGAAAGGAAGTTGAGAGTGACCTCTAAGGCAGCAAGGGTAGGGATGTGCATGGAGATAACAGCAAATATCTCACTTAGTGAAAACTACATTTTCACCTACTAATAATCAGGATGTCTTTCAGTTAGAGAAGAAATGCCTTTCTAACACCTACTGGTGATGTTTTGCAAGACTGTACTTAGGACATATTCTTAAGACATGCGAGTGTTACCATGAGGCATTATTGTGTTTTTCATTTAGTTTTTTCTGCCTGGTATTAAAAGGCGAGGATTTTTTAAAACATAATTTCTGTACCTGATTTTGTGCTTCCACTTGCAGAGCATTTCCACAGAGACTTATCCCATTTTGTTATGTTAATAATGCTAAGGCATGAGTGACCTTGTTCCCATTTTACAGATAAGAAAATAGATCCTCAGGGAGATTACACAGTACATTGTATTCTAGATCACTCAACTGACAAGTAGCCCAAGTATTCATAGAGGCTAAATCTTCTCACTCCAAGAGCTGTGTAGTCAGAATTTTGAAGTCTCCACCTGGAAAAGTCAAATTGATCATTCTTTAGTATAATGACTATATATAGATTCTTGGATTTAAATTTTTAAAGGAGTCTTAAAAGCAAAATGCTCTGCTTCTGTTTGTTAGCATTTCATTGTACTAGGTTTCCAAGATGCTTACCCTGAGAAGTATTATGAAAATGATATGTCCATTGTACTGATGAAAAGCCCAAGATACTCAATGAGGAAACTAAGATACCAAGATCCAGGGACAGAGATATAAGGATAACAGACACTTGGCAAATATAGTGTTAGTGTTGCTCATCTCTTGTTTTAAAATAATGATTTATCTGATTTTAAAGTTATGGAAGTTTAATATTTACAGGGAAATTATGAAAAAGACAAAAGCAGAAAACAAAAAGCACCTACAGTTCTGCCACTAAAGCTTTAACTCTTCATATATTTTAGTGTCTTGTTTTCTACTGTGTTCCATGGAAAAGTAACCAAGGAGATACTAAAATATACCTTCTTAAAAAATTTAAACAACCACACACAAGAAGGCACATTTCTTTACTACAGAGCCTCTCTGACTACAGAGCCTCTCTGAGCATTTAAGATGCTAAGATACACTGTGAGTTTCCAAGAGAAGAAGAGGACATGTAGGTAATTACACATATATTTTCTCCATATGTAAAGGATACAGTAGAAAAAGAGTTGAGAATTTAAAGTGATTTGAAATGCAAGTAGGTAGCACTTAGTTTATATGAAGTTTATGGAAATCATTTGTATTAATATGATGGTCAAAAATAAGCCATCTAAACATTGTAAAATAACAATGGGAACTTTGGGGTCTTTTCTGTTAGGTATGCACTGTACGAGCCTCCTTTAGTTGCCTAGTTTAAACCTCACTGTGAACTACTGTCTCCATTTCATAGATGATGAAGCTGATGCTTGCAGTCAAAATGCCTTCCTTGATGGATTCCATTAGGGGTGGGCTACCAGATTAAAAGAGCAAAAAGGTGAAATAAAAAGTCAAAAGCCAGGGTATGGTATATTTTCATAATTTTGTTTCTTCACCAGTCAAGAAAATCTAATCCCTCATCTATCTGATAAAAGGTTTATAGCCTATTCTCATATTTCTATTGCTCTGCTCACATATATTTAATTGTATTTCTTGTATCAGAACGCAAAATAAAATTGCTGAGATTTAGTTCATAAAGGAGTGTTGTATGGCAAATGTCAATATACTGCTAAGCGGATTCTGCCTAAAGCCCCTTCCCTGTGGTAAATACACAGTTCTCAGTAAATAGCTTCTTTTTTAACATAGAAGGGGTTGGGTTACACTTTTGTAAATTCTCTTTGAGACCCTGTGAACTGAAGCTGTTGAACTTTGAAGACACAGAAAGAGGGGTTATGGGCGCTAATGAGGTGGAGAAAGCAGAGGAGCTGCAGGAGATGAGTTCTGGGGTGGAAGTCCGGCTCCCCCACCAGACCTGAGCCTCAGGGCAGCCAAACTGCAGGTCTGTTTTGAGACTAAACTTCTTCTGATCTCATTTGCTTCATGTAGGGACATATTTTCCAGTGACATATTGGAGCCTTTCTCTGCCAACTAGTGATAATGATATTTAAAATCCTGCTGAGAAGAACAGATATCTCTAAGAGAAGTGGTTCTTTTCTTCCAAAAAGTTTTGCCTTCTGGAATTGTTAAAAAAGAATTATCACATTTCATCTTCCCTTTTGAAAAACTGAGACTATGCATAGCACCCAAGTTCAGACATTTTGAACTTTAAAAGTAGACACATATTCTTGCACTTTTAGTTTGTGTTTAAAATTTTGTGTTTTTATTATGTGGTTTTACTTTTGAAATTCAGCTTAATTATTTTCAAGCAGGTGTGATAAGTGATTAAACTGATATGTATATAGTACAGAAGTTATTCTGATATTTTGTTGTTACATTAGCTTTCCTGCAACTCCTCTTAAAAAGAATGCTATAACAAAATAATGAAAATTAGGAAAGTAGAAGGTAAATATTGCTTATATTTCACTACTATAACAGTAAAATTATTTTCAATTTTGCATATTCCCATCTGCTGCTCTCTGAAGGGAGCCAATAAATAGCATTCCTCTTCTCTGCCTGGGCTTTGAAAAATTGAAGAAATAAAACAATAGAGTGGCAGAGGGAGCCAAAATATTACCTTTATTACTGGTTAAACCTTCCTCGTGCCACCTTCTCCCCGGTTACAACCAGTCACGGGCAGTAACTGATCCCAACAGTGATGAAGACTGCACCCTTGGGGAGAAGATGCTCTCTATGGCCCTCTTGCTCCCAAGAGGAAGAAGCGTGCGCAGGGGCTGTACACGACTAGTGTGCTTTTTGCCAAAACTGTCAGGTTAGTCATCCTTCTTCCTCATTTATGCTGGGATGAACTAGTGGGCAGAGAAGGGCCAGGACTTAAATCAACCAGAATCTGAACACAGGAAGAAAAACACTATGTGGGAAAGAAGTCATCTTCTTTTTGGTCAAGCTTTAACTGTTAAAAGGATAAAACTGTTATAAACATCTTCATGAAAATAGTGTCAATTACAGATCTGTACTTGCCATCTACCTCTGCGAGGATTAATAACATACTGCTCTAGCTGCTGACCTTCAGTACCCGCTGAAAAGAGTTCAGGCTGGAGAGCAGAAATGAGGCACTCTGTACTTGGGGAAAAACTGACAAGTCAGGTCTTCAGATAGTTAGATATTTTCAGGTGTTGATTTTAGGAGCCCAGGTAGCTATCTGAGGTGCCGTCTCCCAGGCTGCTGTCCTCATTTTGCCCCAAATAAGACTTGTAATTCTCACATTGTGCATTTTCTTTAAGTTGACAATAGTAGTCTCTGGGTTTTAGATTATGTTTTTAGAGAGATCTGAGGAAGCAGATTTCTGAATTACGGATTTTTTGGCTCCTTGGAAAATATTAAGAAATTGCTTTTCTGGTTTACACCGTTTACCTTGCTGTCAAATTCCTAGTTCCTAGAAAAGCATTTGAATCATGTTATTATATTTCCAGTAAACTGGGCTTCTATAAACTATAAACCAGTGATGGTTATATTAGAGTTGTGATCGTGTCCAGTGTGACCACTCATGAATAATTAATTAATGAGAATTCTCTCCTAGCACTCTGGAGGTTACAAAAGAAGGTTAAGACAAGAACCCCGACCCCAGGGAGTTTTCAGTTTAATCAGAGGAATAAATATAATGCTTAGGAAACTAGAGGCAATTATAATTGTGAAATTGAGTCATATGTACCAGCTAGTCTCAAGACAGTTAACATTTATAAGCAGAACACACTCACAAGAGAGTACATTATCAAGATAATTTGAATCCTCTTAATTTTTAAGAACATCTATCCTCTAGGCATGTATAGTCTAGAGGAGGAGACAAAAAAGTTAACAGACATTTATAACATAATATGATAAGGAATAAGCACAGATATTGAAGTAGCGCAACAAGAGAGGCATCTAACACATTCTTGGTGTGGAAGGGGCAGCTCTGTAGTAGCGAGTACATCTAATGGAAACTTAAAGTGAAAGAAAAGTAGAAGTTAGTTACCCACTTAAACAAGAGGAGTGGAGCAGAGTGGCAGTGTGTGTACAGAGGTCCAGAGGAGAAAGGGCGGGGAGCATTTAGGAACTTGCAGTTAGTTTAGGATATTTTCTAATACAATGCCTGGGATATGATCGGTGTTCATTCAAAATATTCTGAATATATAACTGCTTTACTGAGCTTTGAATTTCAGATTAAAATATTATATACCAATGAGAATGTATGATTAGATTATGAGGAACTGATAGGAGAAGACAAGTGGAGCATAGTATTTGGGAAACTGGATATTCATTTTCATTTTGTATTAAACCAATACTTTACATGTGATTTTTCCATTAAACATAGAGCTTTTAATATTAGATGTTAACATTTATTTTAAAGTATTTCATGAAAAAACACTTAATTATGTTATTTTGAATATTGGTTTTTTTCCCCCATTTGTAAGGAATTGTAAAGAAGGCTCGAGTATTGTTTGTTCTACTAAATGTCTGTACACTGGAAATCAGAGACCCAAACACCTAAATTACAGCATTTTGTGTGCCGGTGTATCATTATGTGCTGTGTGTGCCCAGTCACTCCAAGTCTTTGCAACCCCATCAGGCTCCTCTGCCCATAAGCTTTTCCAGGCAAGAATGCTGGAGTGGGTTGTCATTTCCTTCTCCAGGGGATCTTCTTGGTTCAGGAATCGAAACCTCAACTCCTGCATTGGCAGGAGGATTCCTTACCACTATCGTCACCTGGGAAGCCCATATAGTTCATTATACTCCTATTTTACTGTGAATCTTCTTTTGTTACACATTTACAATGATGCTTACTTTGTCAATTTGATTTATGCTAATAGATTAAACCAGTGTGACAATAATCATTTGTTGAAGTTTCCCCATCTATTTTATTAGTCATTTAAACAACATATATTTATAAAGTACCTACTTACATGAGACTCTATATAAGATACTATGGGGAATAAAAGTAAGCTCAGTATAACATGTGCAGGATTCTAGAATAAATTACACATGTTTTAGTTAGTAATTAGAGTTCTGAACTCTCTGTTGAGTAAATAATGTTAAAGACTAAAAGAGAAAAGGGGGAAGGAGAAAGAGGTGTTAGGGAGCAGTGGAGAGAGAAACAGAGAAAGTTACTTATAACAGGATTCTGTATAGTGTTCTAAAACTGTGAATAGCCTTAATGTTCAATAAGAAGCTAATGATTCAGCTAGAGAAATCTATTAGTGTAGGAATGAAAGTTATTATGTTGTTCTATAATAAGTAGAAAAAGGCTTAACATGTAATGTCAAGTTTTAAAAAGAAAAACATAAAATTTTATGTTTTATATAGTTCTAGTTATTTTTCAGAAAAGTTCTATTTATAGAAACCAGAAAATGTACTAAATATTAAGAATGGTTGCAAAAATGTGATTCTGCTTTGAGATCTGATTGGTTATTTTCCTTCTTTGTTTTCTAAAATATCTTCAGTAGATGCCACAGTATTTTTTGAACTTTGTATATTTTTTAGTTGACTTTAAATTTATCTTTAAACTCTTTAGCAATCTATTTGGGATGATAAAACATTTACATATATGCAGGTAATTATACAGTGCATGACAGATTTCTTATGAATATGATCAATTCATTTTTACTTACTGCCTACCATTTTGAAAAATGAGTAATAGTAACTGTAACTTACAAAGTACCCAACATGTACGAATTTCTCTTCTTTGAGTTTCATATACTTTATTTAATGTCTTGTCAGTCCCTCTAGTATTAGACTAAGTCATTTTTCAGAGAGTAAAGCCCTGCTTTTTCAATTACCAGCTACATGACCTTAAGTAGATCACCTAATCCATTTAAAGTTTTAGTCTCTACTAAAATTAGATTGTTGTGATTCACATAACCTTTGTTACACATTTAATGTAATGCCTAGTGCAAAGTGAGTTTTGAATACATATTAGAAACTTGTAAAACAACAAAATTTGAAGTTCCCAGGGCGAGGTTCTATTTTTCTCTTTTCAAACTATGTCTTCTCTAGGAAATCTCATTTATTTTCATGGCCTGAAATATTACTAATGTACCAAACAAGTATATCTAGCTATATATATATATATATTTTGAACTTCAAACCCATTTATCCAGTGATGTACTTGACATCACACCCTGTAGTCTCAAACTGAACATGTTTCCGACTGAAGTTTTAATCTGATTCTTTCCTTTTGAGGTTTGTTCTTCCTTCAGTCATCCAAGGAATAGTAACTGGTACCTTGATTTACTCAGTTGCTGATATCAGAAACTTAGGGTCTTTTCTTTTTTCTGTTCCTAACTCCATTTAATCATTAAATGTTGTTGATTCCATATATAAATGTCCAACTGAATACCCATTATTTTCCCTCCAACTTAGTTGTCACTACTCTACTGCACAACAGCCTCATCTTTCACTGAGGTCACTTATCTCTGAATCTGCCTTTTTATTTCCTGTATTATTCTCTAAATACAGTTCCTCTGTGGTGGCCCAGAGTGTTCTTTTAAAATGCAAAGCTGATTATGTCACTCTCCTGCTTAAAAATCTCTTTTGCCTTGTTTAATCCTCACAACATCTCCATGAAATTGACATGCATAGTTTTTGAAGAGTGAAATCAGCCTGCGAGTCAAAGCGCCATGCTTAGGCTATTGCATTAGTGACAGTGCATCAGATAGGCTCACCAAGCAGAATCTCGGAAATATAAACTCTAGCAATGAAGAGGCACTTAATTTCCATAGTAAGTATCTTTTCCTCACCAGTGGCAAGAAAACCTAATCAGTTTCCACATCTCAAAGGAGTCTGGCTCTTTCTACATTTTGTATCTCCACTGCTATACCACTGTTATGCAAATAAAAGCTATTTAAGTCCTCTAAGTTCTGCATAAAGGTATATTTAATTTTAACAAGATCATAGTAATTCATTTCAGTTCAGTTGCTCAGTCATGTCTGTTTCTTTGCGACCTCTGAACTGCAACATACCAGGCTTCCCTGTGCATCACCAACTCCTGGAGCTTGGTCAAACTCATGTCCATTGAGAAGGTGATGCCATCCAACCATCTAATCCTCTGTCATCCCCTTCACCTCCTGCCTTCAATCTTTCCCAGCATCAGGGTCTTTTCCAATGAGTCAGTTCTTCGCATCCGGTGGCCAAATCATTGGAATTTCAGCTTCAGCATCAGCCCTTCCAGTGAATATTCAGGACATTAGTGGTGGTGGTTTAGTTGCTAAGTCATGTCCGACTCTTGTGACCCCGTGGACTGTAGCCTGCCAGGCTCCTCTGTCCATGGGATTCTCCAGGCAAGAATACTGGAGTGGGTTGCCATTTCCTTCTCCAGGGGATCTTCCCACCCAGGAATCGAACCTGAGTCTCCTGCAGTGCAGGCAGATTCTTTACCGACTGAGCTACAAGGGAAGCCCTCAGGACATTAGAAGTAATTTAAAAATTCTAGGCAAAATGAAAATAAAATTAGGGACATAGAATTACCTTGAAAAAAAGATAGTCCCTAAAAATGTTTGCCATGAAGCTGAGAGGAAATATAATAATAGTTAGGAACCAAAGCCAATCTGCCTATTATTAGCTGGGAAATTGTGAGCAATTTTTAAAAATTTCTTTCTCTCATTTCCCTTATCTATGAACTAGGGATAATAGTGCTTCCAACTTAATTGCCCTAACTAGATTTCAGGCACTGTACTTAGAATCTTATATAATCCTCTTAGTGACTTTGTATGCTGAAGGGAAAGATGAAATAGAGATTGAAAAATGAGGGTTAGATAAACAAGGATATTTAAAGTATTTAAAATAGTTCTGGCACTCGTACTTTTATACTGTCTGAGAGACAGGCTGTAAATTTGTTTCTAAATAGGTACCAGTTGCGAGATTCCTAGAGTGCATAACATAGTTTCTGAAAGTTCACAAGGCAGGGCAATAGCTGTGTGTTGTGTGAGCTTGTGTGTCAGTTGCTGCTCATGTTTGGATAGTTTCCTCTAGAGAAAGCATCGTTCTCTGGTCACCCTCTGAAATGCTGCTTTGGCACAATCGTTGCATTGCTGAGTTACCGTTGTGCCCCGAGTAGATACCCTGGCTTGAGCGCACATGGTGAGATGTGACTTGAACCTCTGTCTTGCACCGAGAAGAACGTGGTATTACATGGTGTAGTGGGCACTGAAACAGGTACTTGTGTTATGTTTGAACCTCGTATTATTGTTTGTGCTGTTGTACTTTGACTTGAATATATACAGGAAGTGGTTAAAAAGTGTATTAATATTGACATCATTAGGAAAATTCAACAGCTCTTTTCATCCTTCATAGATTCCAAAGGGATGATTCTACCCAATAAAGTTTTTGAGGATTAGTCTATCATAGAGTTAGAATGTATGATTTTTTTCCAAGTAAGTGATCTGTGGAGCTGTCTCAGAAATGGAAAAATTGAATGAGGTTTCAAAATAAGAAGTGTTATGGAGCATATATTGGGTTGGGGATATACAACAGGATTTTGCTCTAGAACACTGATTCAACTGCTTTCCCCCTGTCCTGTCCCCTTCTTAGGGTGACCTCATCATCTTCCAGAGGGAATTCAGAGAGGCATAGGTCTTGTTCTTTGAACTTCCAAGTACTGCCAAGGTGAATTAGACCACACCTATGAGAATTTATTCATTCAGCCTACCTTCACTGAATGCCTCCCAGTTTCCAGGCATTGTGATAAACACTGGAGATTCAAGGTCAAAGAAGAAGTGTTACATACCCTCAGGGACCTTACAATATATTTATAAAATGAGTTAAGGTGATTAAGAAAACCCAAATTGCTGCACTTTTTCCCATTTTCCAGCATTCTTCCATGTAACATCTGTTTCTTATGCTAATTTAAACATCATCATCACCACTATGGTTAACACTAATTGAGTACTTACTGTGTTGCAGATTTCATGCTTGGAGCGCTATTATGTACAATATGTTATTTAATCTTCATAATAACTCCATGAGGTAGGTCTATTAATATCCATATAGATGAGGAAAACAGGCTCAGAAATGCCAAACGACCTATAAAAGTTTATATCATTAAGAAATGGTGGAGAAGGAATTAAAGCCCAAGATCTTGTTCATAATAGCTTCATACTTAGATATAATGAGTAAAGAACTATTTCATTATTTGGCTGGTGCTGATTAATTGCCTGAATTAAATATAAGGTATTTCAGGTTAATTCTGGGAAATGGCAGACCTTCCCAGAATGGAGGGAATCTTGGCATTTGAGTGGAACTTGTTTAGAAATGAAGATAGGTCTTTGACTGTGTTTCGTAAATGCCTTTGAACTCTGATAGAGAAAGAATTACTGGGGAGAAAAATCCCCATGCTAAGACCTCTTGCTGTGAATAAATCTGAACTTGACATCAAGCAAAGAGAGAGCAAAAATTCCAACATTTTGGGGCAAGCAATATACAACTATCAGTAGAACGTGGAGTGATTACTTAATTTAAAATCATTATACAAGTGATTTTTAAAAGAGGACAAATGGATACAAAACAGAGAAAAGAATTATGTAAATGTATATCTAGCCTTATTTTTACAGTGATATTATGAAGTAACAAGTATTAATTGTCAAATTCCACACAATTCCCAGGTGTTCCAGGGACACTGGGCAAAGTAAATGCTAGTTTTTTGTATCATTGGAAAGTTCTTATGTTTTAACCTAAAGGACACACTGGATACTACTTGGTTTTCTACCATATGGCAGATGTGTTTGGACTTTGTCCAGCTAGGTTCCACAACCTTCATTCAACCTGAAACTTACAGAGTAGTAGCATCTATTTTATGAAAACTTTTAACATAGTTCTTTTGCTGGTTGTTTTCTCTAATTTTTTACCTCACTGACACCTTCCTTTCTAGGTATTAAAAAAGTATTTTAAATTAACTGAAGCAACACTTAAAAGTAACAGTGTTCCCAAGCAATAATTTGTTGAATTCTTTTGTAAGGGAGATATAGTGGCTCTAGATATTTGCATAATACATTCAGGAATGTGATACAGAAAAAGACACAGGTGGGTATGGACACTGATACTTCCTTCTACTTTAACGTCTCAGTACCTCAGTTACCTCATCTGTCTATGTAATCTAGCAGTACTTTTCTCACAAGGTTATTATGAGGCTTAAATGAAATTATCTGAATGAATGCATGTACATAATTCAGAAAAAAAAAACAGTAACTACTATTTATAATAAGTATACTGTCTTTCTGTTAAAATGTGGTTGTGTTTCTTCGGTAACAAAAATTGTGGCTTGGTGATTTCACATATCTTAAGGATCTTCAAATAGACAAGATCCATTATTTCCCTAGCTCTCTGAAGGATCAGTAGATATCACTTTTCCTTTTTGAATGAAAAAGGAATCTTTTACTCTTCTGAAGGATGTGGCTGATAGTTATCCCAGTTTCCCAGGCTATTCGAAGTATGAAATTAATCATGACGTATGAAATCATCATATCCCATGAGAAGTCTTGTCCTTGATTTGCTTCTTTGTTATAACATGCAGATTTTACACAGAAAATACTTACCTGCTTTGACATAATTTTTCATTGAGAAGTACGGAATCCAGATTCCTCTTTGAAGGGATTTAATTTGGAGCCTAGCAATTTTGTTTCATGTATGTTTGTTGACTGAGGACCCGCTTTGACTCATTAACCAGATTTCATCTAAAATACCATATACCCAGACTTGACCCATATTATTTTTTGACATTTTCAGATCTATTATGTATTCAGACAGAAATATACAGTCTATATTAACGAACAAGGTTAATATGTCTTTACTTATTTTAGAAACTCCTTTCCCTCATCAGTAAATTTAGGTTAATTTTAAGAGTCTCATATATTTTAACTGGATTAAAGTTATTTTTCCAAGCTGCTTTTATCAGGAATTAATAAATGCTAAAATAACACATTTTAATTTTATCTCTAAAGGGTGGGTTTAGATTTTAAGATACCACCCAGGTTAGTTTTTCCTGGAGGCATTGTTCAAACAATGTTTGTAATAAGAAGACCTAATGCTCACAAAACTGTGCTATCCGTATAGATGAATCTTTTTCTGAATTAGTGGCAAAGACCTGACAAGGTTCACCCCATGAACTTTAAGTCAAGCATCAGACCCTTAATTAATACCTACAAAAGTTTTTGTTAAGCCTGTTAACCCCCAATTTATAGAAAGAAGACTGACTGTCAGAGGGTAAAACCTTTGCTGGTGGTCAAACGAGTGATAGAGCCAGTACTCAAATTCAGATTTGCCTAACTACAAAGTGTATTCCCTTTCTACCATACCGGATTCTGGGTACCTTGCAAGGTGGTATTTTGGGTTGTGTAATTCCTTATCCAGTGAATGGGCAGCAAAGACCAGGCACTGATGGCATGCGGATGCGGGCTAAACCACTGCTCAGGTAGGCGGGCTGATGGCGACAGAGGCCATTCATCCTGGCTGTAAAGGGCTGCTCAGCAGCTCCAGAGCGGCTGGCAGACATGAACACTCTGCCTTCAGGCTTTCATTCATTAAGAAACCAAGTGTTAAAAATAAAATACCAGAAATAAAAATGAAGGTAACAATCCCATGTACCATCACATCAAAAAGAATAAAATAACCAGGAATAAGCCTACCTAAGGTTTTGAAGATGACACAACAGGTGGTAAGATAGACTGTGTTCTTGGATGGAAAGAATCGATGTTGTTAAAATGACCATACTACCCAAGGCAATCCATAGATTTTAAGTGCAGTTGCTGTCAAATTGCCAATGACATTTTTCACAGGCCTAGAAGCAAAAGTTTCAAACTTTGGAAAGAAAATAGACCCCAAATAGCTAAAACAATCTTGAGAAAGAAGAATGCAATTGGAAGAGTCATGCTCCCTGACTTAAGACTATACTACAAAGCTGCAGTCATCAAACAGTATGATGTTCACATGATGTTCGTCATCAAAATATGATGCTGGCACAAAAACAGGCATTTAGATCAAAGGAACAGAATAGAAAGCCATGGAATAAACATGCACTTATGGTCAGTTAATCTATGACAAAGGCAAGAACATACAATGGGAAAAAAGACACTGTCTTTAATAACTGGTACTGGGAAAGGCTGCAGGTAAATGAATGAAATCAGAACATTCTCTTAGACCATATGCAGAAATAAACTGAAAATGGATTAAAGATGTAAAGGAGAGACCAGAAATCTACTAGAGAAGAGCAAGGGTAGAATAGTCACTGACATAAATTGTAGCAATACTTTTTTTTTTGGATCGATCTCCTAGAATAATGAAAATAAAAAAATTGAACAATTGGGCCTGAGTCAAACATAAGTCTTTTCACAGCAAAGGGACTCATGAATAAAATGAGAAGACAACCAGTAGATTGGGAGAAAATATTTTCAAATGAGGCCACCAACAAGGAATTAATTTTTAAAATATACAAACAGCTTGTACAGCTTAATAGCAAACCAAACAGAAGAAGCAAAAAAAAAAAATGGGCAGAAGATCTAAGTAGACATTTCTCCAAAGAAAGCATACAGATAGCCCAGAGGCACATGAAAACATGTTCAATATTGCTAATTATTACAGAAATGCAAATTGAAATGATAATGAAATATCACCTCATGCCGGTCAGAATTGATATCACTGAAAAGTCTACAAACAATAAATGTTGCATAGGGTGCAGAGAAAAAGGAACCCTTTGTACACTGTTCGTACAGTATAAATCGGGACAGCTACTATGGAGAACAGTATGAAGGATCCTTAAAAAATCTAAAAAGAGAGTTGCTGTATGTTCCTGCAATCCCATTCCTGGGCATATATCTGGATAAAACTCTAGTTCAAAAAAATGCATATATCCCAGTGTTTATAGCGCCTCTATTTACAATAGCCAAGACAGAGAAACAACCTAAATGCCCATCGTTCAATGTCCATCAACAGATGAATGAATGTGTATATATATATGCCCATATGCTTAGTGAAATATTACTCAGCCATAATAAAAGGAATAAATGATGCCACTTATAGCAACAACTTAATAAGATTGTCATATTAAGTGAAATAAATCATACAGAAAAAGGCGAATATCAAACAACTAGAAAATGACAGAAATAATATTTAAACCTGTGTTCTAATCATCAACTTTTTATTTCAAAACCTTCTTTATTCTCAAAAAGACTTAAAAAGCTCAAGTAGAGTAAGAAATTTACTTTAAGATAGTAATACACATTTGAAAGCCAAATATGCATGGGAGGTGGAGAGCTTAGCAAAATTCAAGACAGCACTATTGTTAGCTTAATCAAAGCTATCGAGTTGACAGCTGCCTCATCAAACCCAATTAAAAAATTGTTATGGTAATGGAGTTTTGGGGTTTGCAGATCCTGATCAATTTTTAGGGTCAGTTTACACAGACTACTAAAGATAGTATTTAGATGAGCTGGTTGGTTGGTATTGTCTGTAAAGAAATAGTGCTGTTTAACAGAGTTGTAGGGAGCTTGCTTTGTGGACAAGACAGTAAAGAAACTGCCTGCAATGCAGGAGACCTGGGTTCAATCACTGGGTTGGGAAGACTCCTGGAAAAGGGAATCGTAACCTACTCCACTATTCTTGCCTGGAGAATTCCATGGACAGAGGAGCCTGGCGGACTGCATTCCATGGGATCAAAGAGCTGGACATGACTGAGTGACTAACACTCTTCAAGCTGAGAGGGAACTCAGCTTGGAGTTCTCTGATGACCTGGAGGAGTGGGATGGAGGGAGGTAGAATGGAGGTAGAGGGAGGGGATATATCAATACATATAGCTGGGTCACTTTCTTGTACAGCAAAAATGAACTCAACATTGTAAAGCAATTATATTCCATTAAAATAAGTAAGTAAGTAAATAAATAAATGGGTTAGTGTGTAGCTTCCCATCAATTCCTTCTACTTGCTGATTCTGAAATTATTTGTAAGATTCCAACCAGATCTAAGGAAATCCATTTATCTCTGAGGTTAGCCAAGTATTCTAAACAGGTAAGGCAAAAGATTACCTGGCTGACTGCTATTGTCTAAACCATCTGACAAAACCACAGGGGCAGTATTAGAAGAGGCAGACATGCCCCTAAAGCAGCTTCTATATTTTGTGAGAGACAAAAAGGAAAATACCATATCACTAGAGAGACTTGTTTTTATTTTTCTAGTGGCTGTCTCATTGAAATTGAGATTTTTTTGGCTTGAGGCCTAGAAGTTTATTTTAAAGCAAATACAGCTGCCCTAATATATGTAGAATTACAGTAATGACAAAAAAAAATCATGGATAGCACAGGGAAATAAATGGATAATTGGAGATAAGAAGTTCTTATTAAGGATACTGCAAGGGGTATTTCTTCATTTGGCAAGTAGAACTACATTGATAACATCAAAAGGCAGAAACTTTACCATAAGGTAGCTGTGAAATTAAAGCTTCAGAAAAGGGGAATCACAAGATGTAGATTATGAGGAGGCTTGGAAAATGCAAGAACATATTCCTGTTGGAATTTTAACCTCTCCCTGGACATTGCTCCACTCCGTGCTCAGGACCAGACTCAAAGACCTTCATGAAGAGCCATTCTCCCTTCTTAAGAACGAACCCTTAGGAATTCTGCCAGCCCTCGCCTTGTTTCTGCTTTCAAAATATCTCTTTCTGCCTTGACTTCTTTATTTAAAATACTCTTGATATTTCATCTTGGCTTACCTTTATCATTTACCAATTTACCACCATATTATTCAGTATCATGCTTCATACTGTTTACCTTGGGACCTGAAAACTCAGAGTATTTTGCTTCTGCATCTTCAGTTCTGTGCCTAAAACTAAGGACATCTGCTACTCTTTGGGACAATATTAGCTGGACCCAAGGACTTTCTCCTGTGCCTAGAGATGAAAACAATAAACCTCCAAAGTCCTTCATATCAGTTAAACTAAAATCTGTGAAGAGTAAAACCTCTGATAAAATGAGAATTAAAGTTTCTTACCATGGTAAAATATGTTTGATTTAAAAAAAAATTCTTTCACTTATCTACTGATAAAAAAATAGAAAGATTCTTACATTCCAATCAAATAATACATCATTAAAACTTCAAATTCTCATTGAAGATTACCCTTCCATTCTTATTTGCCATATATTCATCCTTCAACTAAAATATTTCAAATGGTTTTCCTCTGTATTAAACATTTAGGAACTGAAGCTCAGAGTGATTAAATGACTCTTTCAAGGTCAAATAGTTATGAGTCTGTGTGGAGTTCACTGGAAGACTTTCTAGCTTTGCTATGACTCCCTAAAAGGCTGAGTCTCCAGTTGCCTCAGGATTTGAGGACAGTAACAACAAAAATCAGGCTTCCCTCAGTGGGAAGAATGGTAAAGAATCCACCTGCAGTGAAGGAGAATCAAGAGATGCATGTTTGATACCCAGGTCAGAAAGATCCCCTGGAGAAGGAGATGGCAATCCACTTCATTATTCTTGCCTGGGAAATCCCATGGACAGAGAAGCCAGGTGGACTACAGACCATGGGGTCATAAGAGTAAGACACAGCTTAGCAAGTAAACCACCAACAAACCACAAAATCAAGCAATGATGTCAATTGGCAAAGAGGTGATCTCAGTTTTATAAAATTATTTTCTTCCCTTTAACTTTTCCCCAATGCTGGTATGAAGTTTTTTTTTTTTTTTTCCTAGGATATACCATTTGAAACATAATAAGGAGCACGTGCCAGTTTGTATATCCAGGGGGATGTCTCTGACTATGGCTGGTTTTCGAGGGATATTCTCTGTAGTTTAATCAGAGATTAAATCAAGTGAAATCCTTTAATGAGAAACTTGCCTCCCTCCATTGGAAATACTAAAATTTAACATACCTGGATTTCTTTACAGTAATGAAATAGATAACCTCAATTGTTTATTTTATCATTTTCCTCACAAACAAATTAGTTAGTGTTTATCTGTTGGATGATTTGTACACTGTAACACATGTAAATAGTATTGTTTTTGTTGCTTTTGCATTTTGCAAGATTAGGCATGATTTGCTTTCCATTTGGCATACAGTGTATGAGATTTAGAAAGCTTTCTTTTCTTGGTTATTAGCATATTGGAGGGCATATGATGCCAGATGCTCTTAAGGCATTAGAAGTAGCCTTGTGAGGAATTTGATTCTGAATAGGCTGTTGAGGCATCTCTATCACCCATCACTCTCTGAATTAAAAGTAAGCAGGAGCTGCCTCCTTCTGACACTTTCACTGTGTGGTCTTCCTTCCAGTTTTTTTCTTTCAACTTTACTTTCTCTAAACTTATTTTTAAAACACACATCCATTTAGGTGGTTAAAATTAGAAATAAAGTGAAAGTTGCTCAGTAGTGTCCAACTCTTTGCGACCCCATGGAATTCTCCAGGCCAGAATACTGGACTGAGTAGCCTTTCCCTTCTCCAGGGGATATTCCCAACCCAAGGATCAAACTCAGGTCTCCCACATTGCAGGCAGATTCTTTACCAGCTGAGCCACAAGGGAAGCCCAAAATTAGAAATGGTGAAGTATAATTTCTTTAAATCACATAAATGGATAGCTAGTAATAATGACTCTGATGAAATGGGTATTATAATTTCATGCCTCTTAGATAAAACATGTTTGAAATTTTGAATAGTCTTCCTTTTAGTTATTTAACAATAAAGAACAAAGTAGAAAGACTGTAATATTCTAATGAAATAATATATAACCTGAGCATCAAGCAGGCAATCATTGAAAATTGCTTTAACATTACATTCTTATTTGGCAAATATTTATCTTTCAAACAAGATATTTCAAGTGATTTTCTTTTTTTAGAATTCATTATTTGAAAAACACAATGTTGGTTTATGCTTCTCTCTACATAGTTAAGGAAAAGACTCAACAAACTGCATAAAACATGACAGGGAAACAAACAGAAAATGTTTGGGTGAAAATGAATGATGAACTGAAAAGTATGAAAGGAAATTGTCTGGAAGAGTCTTCTGTGTACTCTCCTGCATTATTACTGTTGGAACAACAAAGAATGAACACTGGGAAGAAAGATAGACTCTATTTCAACACTGATAAACTTGAGAGCATTTTCTAAAACAATAGGAATTGCTCCAAGCACATTTTATTTTCAGAAATATGTATAGCTTCAAGTAAGTTTGCATTTCTTGGAAGTCAAAATAGAGAGAGAGACATCAATTCTAAATTATTTTACTGAAATAAGAGTTGGATGGTGAAGGAAATGGAGGAATAGTATTTGGTTGGTAGAAAAGTATGACCACAGGATTAATATGATGACTAAAAGAATAAAGATCATTTATAGTTAAGTGAGATGTATGGTACAGTTCCTGGACTATAATGGAAAACAAAAGGAATACTTAAGAAGAATCTAACAAAAGCAAGGAAGCAGAAAAAAGAAAGGATTAAAAAAAAACAAATATAAAAGAATATAATATGAAAATGATAAAGGCATCATGTATATTGCTGAAATTAATGTGAGTGGGTTGAGTTAGTACCCTACGGAAGGAAGAATAAGCTCTAAGACTGGTCTAGAAAATAAAATTCATCCAAGCATAAACAAGACCAGGAGCTGACTGTGGCTCAGATCGTGAACTCCTTATTGCCAAATTCAGACTGAAATTGAAGAAAGGAGGGAAAACCACTAGACCAGTCAGATATGACCTAAATCAAATCCCTTGTGACTATACAGTGGAAGTGAGAAACAGATTTAAAGGACTAGATCTGATAGACAGAATGCCTGATGAACTATGGACAGAGGTTCGTGACATTGTACAGGAGACAGAAATCAAGACCACCCAAGAAAAAGAAACGTGAAAAAGCAAAATGATTGTCTGAGGAGGCCTTACAAATAGCTGTGAAAAGAAGGGAAGTGAAAAGCAAAGGAAAAAGGAAAGATATACCCACTTGAACGCAGAGTTCCAAAGAATAGCAAGGAGAGATGAGAAAGCCTTCCTCAGTGATCAATGCAAAGAAATAGAGGAAAACAACAGAACGGGGAAGACTAGAGATCTCTTCAAGAAAATTAGAGATACCAAGGGAACACTTTATGCAAAGATGAGCTCAATAAAGGACAGAAATGGTAGGGACCCAATAGAAGTAGAAGATAATAAGAAGAGGTTGCAAAAATACACAGAAGAATTGTACAAAGAAGATCTTCATGATCCAGATAATCATGATGGTGTGATCACTCACCTAGAGCCAGACATCCTGAAATGTGAAGTCAAGTGGGCATTAGGAAGCATCACTACAAACAAAGCTAGTGGAGGTGATGGAATTCCAATTGAGCTGTGTCAAATCCTGAAAGATGACGCTGTGAAAGTGCTGCATTCAATATGACAGCAAATATGGAAAACTCAGCAGTGGCCACAGGGCTGGAAAAGATCAGTGTTTATTTCAATCCCAAAGAAAGGCAATGCCAAAGAATGCTCAAACTACTGCACAATTGCACTCATCTCACACACTAGTAAAGTAATGCTTAAAATTCTCCAAGCCAGGCTTCAGCAGTATGTGAGCCATGAACTTCCAGATGTTCAAGCTGGTTTTAGAAAAGGCAGAGGAACCAGAGATCAAATTGCCAACATTCGATGGATCATCCAAAAAGCAAAAGAGTTCCAGAAAAACATCTATTTCTGCTTTATTGACTTTGCCAAAGCCTTTGACTGTGTGGATCACAATAAACTGTGGAAAATTCTGAAAGAGATGGGCATACAAGACCATCTGACCTGCCTCTTGAGAAATCTGTATGCAGGTCAGGAAGCAACAGTTAGAACTGGACATGGAACAACAGACTGGTTCCAAATAGGAAAAGGAGTACATCAAAGCAGTATATTATCACCCTGCTTATTTAACTTATATGCAGAGTACATCATGAGAAATGCTGGGCTGGAAGAAGCACAAGCTGGAATCAAGATTGCTGGGAGAAATATCAATCACCTCAGATATGCAGATGACACCACCCTTATGGCAGAAAGTGAAGAAGAACTAAAGAGCCTCTTGATGAAAGTGAAAAAGGGGAATGAAAAAGTTGGCTTAAAGCTCAACATTCAGAAAATTAAGATCATGGCATCCAGTCCCATCACTTCATGGCAGATAGATGGGGAAACATTGGAAACAGTGGCTGACTTTATTTTTTTGGGCTCCAGAATCACTGCAGATGGTGATTGCAGCCATGAAATGAAATGACGCTTACTCCTTGAAAGGAAAATTATGACCAACCTAGACAGCATATTAAAAAGCAGAGACTTTACTTTGCCAACACAGGTCCATGTAGTTAAGGCTATGGTTTTTCCAGTGGTTATGTATGTGAGAGTTGGACAGTGAAGAAAGCTAAGCGCCAAAGAATTGATGCTTTTGAACTGTGGTGTTGGAGAAGACTCTTGAGGGTCCCTTGGACTGCAAGGAGATCCAACCAGTCCATCCTAAAGGAGATCAGTCCTGGGTGTTCATTGGAAGGACTGATATTGAAGCTGAAACTCCAAAACTTTGGCCACCAGATGAGAAGAGCTGACTCACTGGAAAAGACTCTGATGCTGGAAAAGATTGAGGGCAGGAGAAGGAGACGACAGAAGATGAGATGGCTGAAAGGCATCACTGACTTGATGGCCATGGGTTTTGGTGGACTCAGGGATTTGGTGATGGACAGGGAGGTCTGGCGTGCTGCGATTTATAGGGTTGCAAAGAGTTGGACATGACTGAGCGATTGAACTGAACTCAACTGATACATTGTTTACAAATAAACTTATCTAAAAAAAAATAGTATTAGACATAGTATTTACTCCCTAACAAAAGTGTAGGCAAGTAATGTATCAGGTAATAGCAAACTAAAAGCAATATTACTGTCTGATCAATTTGATTTCAAGGCCAAAGGGAAAAAGCATAACAAATAAAACAAAATAATACAAAGCCCCAAACAAAGAAATATACAGACAAAATGGCTTAATTATTGGAAAGTGAAATAACACTTTAAAAAATAGCCACTATATATACAAATGAAAGAGAAACAAATCTGAAATTATAGACTACCCAGAAATCTCAAAGGATAAGATTACGTGGGAACTTATGCTATAGCTAAAGTTGAAGGATAACTTTACGTAGGAACTCATGGTATAGCGAAAACTGCTCTCAGAAAGTTGTAGACACAAATGCTTTTACTCTTAAAAAGTAAAAATTGAAAATAAAGCCAAACTTAAACCAAAAAGGAAAAGATATAATAATGAATAAATATGGAATATTAGTAAATATCAGTGAAAGGTGAAATCAATATTAGAAAATAAATGAAGCAAAATGAACAACCAGTAACATATCATAGATATAAATAATAGTAAACCTGTTAAATTTTTTGGAAAATACATAAAATATAAAGGTACTAGCAAATCATTAAGAAAACAAAAAACAAAATATTAAGAATAAGAAAGGTAAGCAACTACACACTCAACATTTAAAAAGTTAAAAAGGGACCATTCTTGATCTTTTTTAAATGTGATGTAAAATAGTATTAAAGGAGACTTTTTCACTGTAATGAAGACCAGGTATTTAACACAAGAGCAAACAATGGAATTAGCTGTAAAACTTTTAGAGCATTAGCAGTAAAATCAGAACAAACTTGCCACTTCTTATATTAGTCACCATTGTTTTGATGATTTCAATTAAAGCAGTAATACATAGTAATGGCATAAGCAATATAACTTTTAAATATTAGGAAACTTGGCATTATCAGTAGGTGACACCATAGAATACTGGAAATTCCATCATAGGCAAAGGAATACACTATGAAACTAATGAGTTAGCTAGGTGAAAGAGTCAGTAGGGAGTAAAAACATAACATCAAAACAAACTAAAAAAAAAAATTGAATATCCTTTATTTACCAACTTAACATACCTATGCAATAAAATAAATAAGCAAACAAAAATACCCTCACCTCCCTGATCCACGGGTAAGTGAACCTCTAAAGAGCATCAGATGAAAAGATAAACACAGACCTACAGCCCAGGGCCTCACATATTGCAGGAGCCTAACGAATGTTGGTAATTTGACTCTCCTTTCTGATATTTTCTAGACCTGGCTCCTGAATCTCATATTTAGACAATTATATTCTGTGTAGGTCTCTTAACAGTTGTAACAGACTTCTTGCAATACAAACTAAAATTCTGTTGGAGGTTAGAGCACTCCTTTCTGTGTTTCTGTCTTGTGATTGCCAATGAAGAAATGGTAAGCCCTGCATTGGTTTCCTGCAATATTGAATGGGCACAGATGCATCCATCTTCAGATCATCTGCCACTTTGACAGATATCAGAAGGGCTTCTGACTTTAACCATGGCCTTCCACAGCAGATGTTTCTTCAGTGTCGACTGAACCCCCGCATCATCTTGGACCTGTTAAAAAAATTAGTGGTGACTTGGTGAATTTCAGTGATCTCAAGCTTCTTTTCCTAGTAGATGTTTATTTCTCTAACAAATTGAAACTTGAACAACTAGTTGCTTTGAGCTTTCATGTGCTGCCCCTGCCCTTAACTCTGATAATTTTAAGACCTTTTAGCTAATACTAAAGTATTTGCTGTCCCTGTTAGAGGAGTAAATATTAATAACTTTTGATTAAGTCTACTGCTTCTTGATAAAGAAAAATGACTATATGGCAAATAATTCAATACTCTGACATTAATAGTTTTCATCTAGTAACAACATTATTTTTAAGGTATGTATATATCATGTGTGTCTTCAAATTCTTTAGTTTCATGTCACAGTTCTTCACTAGATATACTGTTGGCAAAAAAATATTAAAATTTGCATGATCATACTAGATTTGCTATTTTTATTCATGTATTTATTAAGTCATAGACCTCTTTTTAAGTCATTAGTCCTACTGCTTTCTTATAGTTGTAGCTACATATTACTTTATATGGATAAGCTGCAGTTTATTCAAACATTTCTCCATTAATGAACACATATTATTGATAATGCTTTACTATTGGGAACAATATCATATTGAACATAGTTAGAATTACAGCTCTGTGCTTTTAGGAAAATATTTCATAAAGCATATTCCTAGGAAGGAAACTGCAAGGTCAGTGTACTTGTTTTCAAATATTAAAAGATACTATCAGATTGTCCTTCAATAAGACTTTAAAGCTGTATGAAAGTTTTCATTTCTAAACATTTCTCAGAATGCTAGATGCAACTAATGTTTTTAATTTTTTTATTAAGTGTGAAAATATTACTATAGTGTTTTAATTCACATATCTTGCTATAATTATGCTTGGGATCCACAATTTCTTTATTACAGAATTTCTGTTCATATCTTTTGTCTGTTTTTCTAGAGTATTCTTTTCTAACTTGCCCTGTTCTTGGTATTAGGACTCTTACTATTTTGAACCTTTGGACTACTGTAAGTTTGAGAAGTAGCTTCTTTCAGTTTGTTATTGTAGTTTGACCTGATTTTTGCTGCCTTTTGCTTTAAACTCAGAAAAATTTAACTTTTATGTAGTCAAATGTATAAATTTTAATTTTTCTTTTGGCTTCTGTATTCTAATCATGTTAAGACAGTCTTCTATGCCACCATGGTTATGAAAATATCTTCAGGCATTTATTCCAAAATCTTTATTGTCTTATTATTTACATTTAGATTACTAAATCATCCTAAATTTCTTTTTTAATTAAGTGTGAAATAACTTATTTTGTCTATAGCAAATAGATAGCCATGTGTGTTTAAAACTTTTATTGAGTAAATCATCTTGTTCACAGTCCAGAGTGGAATTCACATCAAATCATATATTGAATCCTGACCTACATTTGGAACTATTTCTAAATTTTGTTCTATGGATATACTTTTGTTCCATATTAGTTAAGCGAGGTAGCTTTTGAGTAAGATTTAATATGGAAATGTGCAAACCCCTCTTCTTTGTCTACTTTTACAGGAGTCCTCTGCAGTTACCAAACAGTTATTCTTCTTATGAATTTTAGAATGATTTTGTCCAGTATTTTTGCAATTCTAATTAGAGTTGAATTAGCTTTATGTTTTAATTTGATAATGAGGGACATTTTAATTGTATTAAGTAGTATTATATAAAAACATGTTATGTCTCTACATATTTTGTGTCTTTCAATAAAGTTTATAGTTTTCCTCATTTAGGGGAAGTAAATTTCTTAAATTATTATTTTGTATCAAAGTGGTTTGGCCTCAGCTACAACTATTAGCATTTAATCATATATGAAGCTCTATTAGACTTTCGTGATTCTAATATTTCACTGAGGAAAGCTCAACTGCAACAACACTTTTTTATGATAACTGTTCTAGTCAGGGCCTGAGGCCAGATGTCAACAGTATTATGTATTCAGAATTGAAGCATCAATGGGAAGAAATTTCTTATTGTCCTCTGTATCAAATGAATTTGCCCTTCTCCTTGTACACTTAAATATACGAAAGATGTGGTACTGTTGTGGTATAGTGGGTGTGTGTATGTGTGTGAGTTCTGTACACAGTGGAAAATCCGGTAACAGTCACAGAATGCATTTACTTTTAAAATGTTTCTCAATGGTTGTTAATTCACAACTAAATATGGACTTTATTTAGGACCAAATAATTAAAAATTGCCTGCATGTGAGTACTGTGATGGTTTTCAAAGTAATGACTTAATGAAACTGAGTAAGCATTTTTTTAAAAATCAGTGGTATATTTTGCTGTCGAATTTTTCTTATTTTTCTAGTTTCTGGTGTATGACTTGTTTTGATAGAATGCTCTTGCCCCATGGAAAGAGTATCTTCAGATCCTTCTGCAGACATTTTGAGAGACCTGAATTTATGGCAATATGTTAAGGAAGCCTAAAGCAAAACTTAGAATGAAATGTTTGCAAGAAAGTCAGGGTTCCAAAGACAGTAAGTTCAGGAAACTTAAGCTAATGTATGGAGAAGGTAGCAACAGGAATAGAGAGGGGGAAAAATTACTTTTAAAGCTTAGATGATTTTATTTTACTACAGGCAACTCTTTCTGCATGTTCAAGTCAGATGGTGGATGCATAGACAAGATGCAGTGAGGAGTTAAGACAATTATTCATTTTCTTTGGGCTCAGGAATATACTATGGAAGGGAAATTTTGCTTTGGAGGCCTACATTATGTAAATTCCTTGTCTTGCTGATTGAATTAAGAGGGAAAAATTAGATAGTTGTCTACTTGGCCTGTGTTTAATTGTTACTCTAGCACAAATAAAATAGAAAAACCATAGTTTCAGTGCCATTTACCTTGAGGTTGTTTTACAAAGGCTGTAACGTTTAAACTGTTTTACATAAGTAAAATTGTTTCAGATTCATTTCCCATCTTGTACTAGTTCCTGGTTCTTTGGTTGCTAGACCTAGATTCTAAAACTCCAGCAGACCTTCACCTCTGTAACCTTATATCTCATTCTGTAAATGGTGTAATATCATCTCCTTTTCAATAACTTTGTCATAAATTATCATATTTGATCTCCCTCAAAACTTAAAGAAATCAGTGAGACCAGTTTAATTAGTGGCAGCTTTCAGAATGAGAAGCCAAGATGTGGCAAGTTCAGAACCTTAGACCAGGGCATTCTGTTTTCACTTCAAAAGCTGATAATTTCTCAGATATCACAACTTAATGAAAACAGTCCGGCCTTCACCAGTTTACCAATCTAAACTCCATGAACTTCAATTCTGTCTTTGTAAAATGGGTATGATAATCCTTAACAGAAAGGTTTAGAGAGGATGTCAAAAATTATGAAGTGTCCAGCAACTTATCTTGATGCTCAATCCATTACTAATGTTATCAGTGTATCTTTGTCATATGTACAGAATAGATGTATAGATAGAACATACATCTATCCTATGGTTGTGTAATCGTTCATCTTTATACTCTTCCTCTGAATTTTCAGACACTGAGTTCTTTGAGGGTGGAAGACTGTTTGTTTCTGTATTTATTTTAAGCTCTGGGTTCTTTTGTGTGCTATAAATATTTACTGTGTTAATGAACTTAAGGTGTGTATAATGTGTAATTAGATAAATCCGAGAAGATCGGTAGGCATAGTTACCAGATTTTGTTTTGTGGGTTTTTGCTTTGCAGTTGACCCTTGAACAATGAATACACTTGTATGTGAATTTTTTCAATTGTTAATATGATAGCACTACCTGACCTGTGACTGGTTGGATCTGTGGACTCTGAAACAGAGATATCAGGAGCCCTAAATATGGGCAGACTGCATATGAGAAGTGCTGACTATAAATTACACATGGATTTGCAGCTGTGAGGAGATAAGCATCTCCAATCCCCTATTTGCTCTGTGTGGAGGGTCTGTACCCCTAATTCTCTTTTTGTTCAAAGGTCATTGGTATTTTAGTTTTGGCATTTTGCAATTATGCTGCAAAACAACTTGGTTTTGCCCCTGATGGACTCCATTACACAAGTTTTAAGCTAGTGATTGTTATTTTGGCCTAAAATAAGAGAATATCAGAAGTTGGAAATTTAATTTTACATCTTACTTTTTCACTTAATATAGCTGAGACAGTAATAACCTGCATTAAAACCCAACGGAATGGGAGGGGGGTTCTGGAAGGGGAACACATGTATATCCATGGAGGATTCATGTCAGTGTATGGCAAAACCAACACAATATTGTAAAGAAAAAAGTCTTTCTTGGATTTGTTACAATAAAAAAAAAAGGAAAACTATATATATATATATATAGTCTTTATTACATATATATATATAAATATATATATATAGTCTTTACTACACACACACACACACATATATATATAGATAGATAGATAGATAGATAGATAGATTTTGTTCTGTAGCTAAGTCATGTCCAACTATTTGTGACCCCATGGACTGCATCACGCCAGGCCTCCCTGTCCTTCACCATCTCCTGCAATTCACCCAAGTTCGTGTCTGTTAAATTGGTAATGGCATCCAACCATCTCATCCTCTGTTGTCCCCTTCTCCTTTTGCCCTCAATCTTTCCCAACATCAGGGTTTTTGCCAGTGAGCTGGCTTTTCTCATCAGGTGGCTAAAGTTTTGGAGCTTCAACTTCAGTATTAGTCTTTGCAATGAGTACTCAGGGTTGATTTCCCTTAGGATTGACTGGTTTGATCTCGTTGCAGTCCATGGGACTGCATAAATGGATAAAATGTGGTTTACAGCAGTTAGAGAATTTAAGATTATGTAACTATTGCACTGTCTTATCTGCATTCAAACACAAGTCTTTAATCTGGTGACAAAATGCCTACTTTACATTTATTATTGTTTATATTTATGGGGACAGTAACAATTCTGTTATAGTCTTACATATCATTTCTTGTGTTTGTGGTTATATTTCTTTCCTAGAGCCAAAATGTATGATCTCTTTTCTTTTTTTTGGTCTTGATTACATTTGCCATACATTTATCAATTTTATTATATAGTCCAAGAACCAAGTGCTTTATTTCTTTGTCAGTTTTCTATGTTCCTGTTAGTTTCTGCTTTTCTTTTTGAGGTTTTCTTCTTTTCATTTTATTTTTATTTTGAGTGACTTTTTAACATCTTAATATAAATACATCTTATTTTCTTTTTTAAAAATAATCACTTAAGCCTATTAACTTATCTCTGACTATGTTTAAAAGAATTCCATAAAAGTCATACATTATATTCCCATTTTTTATGGTTTTTCTTAATGGCCTGGAATAATAATTTCGTTTCTTATTATATAATATTTTTCTTCTAGTTTTATTAAGATATAATTGACATACAGGATTGTATAAGTTTAAGTTGTATAGCACATTGATTTGACTTACATCCATCATGAAATGATTACCACAGTAAGTTTGGTGGCCTTCCATCATATAGTACAGATGCAGAATTAAGGAACTAGGAAAAATATCTGTGATGATAATTTTAGGATTTATTTTCTTGATAACTTTCACATATAACACACAGCAGTGTTAATTATATTTATCATTTTGTACTTTACATCCCTAGTACTTACTTATTTTACAAAGTTTGTACTTGCTGACTGCCTTCGACCAATTCCCCAAACACGTCACTCCCCACCTCTGTTAGCCATAAATCTGGGCTCTTTTTCTAAGAGTTATTTGGTTGGTTTGTGAAGTAGCATTGATCTACGATACAGTGATAGTTTCTGGTATGCAACATGGTGATTTATTTCTATGCATTATAAAATAATCATGGTGATAAATCTAGTTACCTCTGTCATCATAGAAAGTTAAACAATTTTTGATAATGTTTCGAATTTTTTCTTCATTTTGAAAAAGCTACCATTGTTTAATTTTATTCCTATGTATTAGTTCTTAATTTTCACTTTTAAATTAGTGTGTGTGCATGGTAAGTTGCTTCAGACGTGTTCGACTTTTTGCGACCCTGTGGACTACTGTAGTTGTCCAGGCTCCTCTGTCCAAGGGGTTCTATGGTGTGGGTTGCCATGCCCTCCTCCAGGGAATCTTCCTGACCCAGGGATTAAACCCATGTCTATAGGGTGGCAAGTTGATTCTTTACCACTGGCGCTACTGGGAAGCCCTGCAATCAGAGAATATTGCCTTTATGAGTTTTACATTTTTTTAAATTTTCTTTACTTTATTGTGTTGGTTTTGCCATACATTGACATGAATCTGCCATGGGTATACATATGTTCCCCTTCGAGAACCCACCTCCCTCCTCCCTCCCGATTCTCTCTCTCTGGGTCATCCTGGTATACCAGCCCTGAGCATCAAACCTGGGCTGGTGATTGATTTCACATATGATAATTAACATGTTTCGATGCCATTCTCCCATATCATCCCACCCTTGTCCTCTTCCACAGAGTCTACAAGACTGTTCTATACATCTGCATTTCTTTTGCTGTCTCGCATGCAGTGTTCTTGTTACCATCATTCTAAATTCCATATATATGCATTAGTATACTATATTTTTGTTTTTCCTTCTGGCTTACTTCACTCTGGATAATAGGCTCCAGTTCCGTCCACCTGAGTAGAACTGATTCAAATGAATTATTTTTAATGGCTGAGTAATATTCCATTGTGTATATATACCACAGCTTTCTTATCCATTTGTCTGTTGATGGGCATCTAGGTTGCTTCCATGTCCTGGCTATTGTAAACAATGCAGCGATGAACATTGGGGTACATGTGTCTCTTTCAGTTCTGGTTTCCTCGGTGTGTATGCCCAGCAGTGGGATTGCTGGGTCATACGGCATTTTTATTTTCAGTTTTTAGTAACTGATTTTTGTGATCTAACAAGTAATAAACTTTAATAGAGTTCAATGAATATATTAAAAGAAGGGATGTTTTCTGTGGGATAAAAAATTTATTTTTGTTTATTAAATGTGTCGTATTAATTGTATTGTTACAGTTCTTTAAGTCTTAAGTTTTCTTGCTTGGATCAACAGAGCATAATGATGCATGTTAAAGTATCCCAATAAAATTATGACTTTGTAGAATGAAAGACTGGAAGGCAGAGGTATGGAAAGGGTATAAATCTGATCTACTCTGAAAGGATTTTCCTCTGTAAGATTGGTGATTTACTTAGAGGCACAGATTCACATATCTTCGGTATAGATAAAGCGTAGAAGTTGAAATATGTGTCTTTCCACCAGATGTTTTACTCAGATTTTGTTCTGTTTTAGAAGTCAAAACACATGTCAATAGAGGTGGTTACTTAATCTGTTCTCACCATTTAGAAACTATAAAGAAAATATTTTCCTCTTACCTAGATGTAAATTATTGGTTGATATGTCAGTGGTTTTGTATATGTGTGTGTCCTTTTTTGTTTTTATGGCCACTTTAATAGAAAATTTCTGTGCGCATATCCTGTACCAATCAATATCATGAGAAATAGAAATTTTGATTAATCATCTCAATTTCCTACTGACTACCCATCTTCCTACCCAAAAAGAAGGCATGTAATGTTTCTTCATTATGCCTTCTCTCCTTTCAACTTGAGAAATATGGAAATCACATATTAAATAAGTGTGCATGTGTTATTGGTATAGAGATTTAATTTCTATGAACATATCCTAGACCAAATATCATTATGAGGAGTGAACATTTTGATTAATTATCTACATCCTTGGAAAGGTATCTCACATCTCTGCCAAATACATGTATGGCAGTAGTCTATGGGAATGCCAATTTTTTTAAGAGACACAAGGCTTTTTGTTCTTTATATGTCATTATTCTTTGTTCCAGGAGATAATGGAAAAGAATCTTGTTCTCCAAGATGTCCTAGACTTCCTTTGGTCAGTTTTATTTCTTCTTACTTTTTATTAGTTAATTGATGACAGTAACTCAGAAGAGAGAAAAGGAAGAGTGAGTGGTCAAGATGGACATATTCTGTATCCTGTATGGTGAGCATGGATATTGTATATCGACAGATATCTAGAGCAAGTATTCTTCTCTTACTTTCAGCAGTATTTTGTTCCAGTTACTTGACTACTTTTTCTCCTACTGGAATAGTAGTATTCATCCCTTACCTGAGAGGCAATATAATGCAGTAAAGAATAATTCTGGTTTGTGACTAGCATAGGTGTGGATGCCTGTAGGGATGACCCTGATAAGCACTCTTTGTTAAGAATATTAGGTTACAGTTTTAAGGTGAAAATACCTAAAGATGGGTTATTAAAGTTAATTTTTTTTAAGCTTGACATGTAGGAGGTCATCATTATTTTTATGTGATTAATTTCAAAACGGGAATATGGGCAAAAATCAGATTACATGGCAAAGGGGCAAATAAAAAAATGTAAAGGAAGAGAATGTGCCATTTTTCCTGAATGTTCTTTGTTTCTTTAGGAAGAGAGAAATTGGTATATGCCTGTAGAGTGTTTGTGGCTCAGCTAATAAATAATACGCCTGCAATGCAGGAGACCTGGGTTCGATTCCTTGGTTAGGAAGATCCCCTGAAGAAGGGAAAGGCTACTCACTCCAGTATTCTGGCCTGGAGAATTCTATGGACTCTGCAGTCCATGGGATTGCAAAAAATCAGATAGGACTGAGTAACTTTCATTTTCACTGTAGAGAGTTTGAGCCACCCCCTACCCCAAACAAACAGTTTTAGACTAGATAAGACATAGGCCGTATTTTTAGGCTAAATAAAAAGATCCAGATAGAGGAAGATATTGACTATTTAAATCAGAGGGCAGCAAACTTTCCACAAAGTGCTAGATAATAAATATTTTAGGCTTTGCAGGCCATGTTGTCTCTGTAGAAACCTCTCGGAGATGGACTAAGATGGCGGAGGAATAGGACGGGGAGTCCACACTCTCCCCAACAAATACACCAAAGGAACATTTAAATACCGAACAAACTCCATAAATCAACATCTGAATGCTGGCAGAGGTCTTCAGGCATCTGGAAAGACAGCCCATTGCCGACGAAAGAAGGTAGGACCAAAGGGAAAAAAAAAAAGTAAAAAGAGGCAAAGAGGCAGGGACTGAGATTCATCTCGGAAGAGGAGCCTCGAAAGAGATAAAGGTTTTCGAACGTCAGGAAACATTCTCACTGACGATCTGAGAGATCTGAGGCGAATCTCAAAGAGCATAAAAGTCAGGACTAGAAGCCGATAAATAGTTAAGCCCCTTAGAGAACGTCTCTAACCGCAAACTTCACCGGAGCAGCGTCCGGGCGCCCCATCCCCCACGAGCCAGCGGACTGCTCAGGGAGGGGCAGGCCACACGCTTAGGGGGAGGACTGAGATTGAACGCCTGGGGCAGACTGAGGGTCCTAACCGAGGGTGCTAACCGGAGATAGACCACTGGGTAGCCTTCCCGAGGAAGACCCCCGCCAGGCTCGCAAACAGAACAAAGGGGAGCGGGGACTTGGACCGCGGTGCGAGACAGCCGGGTGGAACAGGGAGGCTGTGGTCTACGGACCGGCCCAGCTCCCGCCGGAGAGCGCCCCGGCGAGGCTTCTGCCCCCAAGCCCCAGGCAGAATTGGGTGCTAGCCAAGACCTCTGGGGACTCTGGACAGTCGCCACCAGAATTCGCACTTCACATATCTGAGAAAACGCCCCCAGCCGCACACTCAAAAAACCGAGCAGCTGGGCCGGGGGAGGGGAGAAGCCGCAGCCCCCAACTGCGTCACCAGAGTGCGCCGCCAGAGTCTGTCGCTGCACATCTGAGAAGACACGCCCAGCTGCAAGCAGAAAGAGCCAAGCGGCTGGGCCTGGGGAGGGGAGAAGCCACAGCCTCCAATTGCCTCATCAGAGTGCGCTGCCAGCCGGGAGCCTGAGCAGAGGGAGTGGGAAAAGCACAGGCACCGCGAGCGGGGCAAACCCCAGAGTGCTGAATAGTCACTGAAGGGGCCAACAGAGGTCGCCAAATCAAGCAGAACAGACCTCTTAAGATCCCAACCAGGAAACTTTGACAAAACACACATCCAACCCCTCCCATAGTGAGGAACCTCCACAATAAAGGGCAACACACCAAGATAAACAAGATGAAAAGGCAGAGAAATACCCAGCAAGTAAAGGACCAGGATAAATATCCCCTACACCAAACAAAAGACGAAGAGATAGTTTGTCTACCTGACAAAGAATTCCGAATAATGATAGTGAAAATGATCCAAAACCTGGAAAATAAGTTGGAGTTGCAGTTCAATAACCTGCAGGCAAGGATTGAGAAGATGCAGGTAAGCTTTAACAAGGACTTAGAAGAAATGAAAAAGAGTCAAAATACAATAAATAATGCAATAAATGAGATCAAAAACACCCTGGAGGGAACCAACAGTAGAATAACAGAGATAGAAGACAGGATAAGTGAGGTAGAAGACAGAATGGCAGAAATAAATGAAACAGAAAGGAATAATGAAAAAAGAATTAAAAGAAATGAGGACAATCTCAGAGACCTCTGGGACAGTATTAAACGCACCAATATTCGAATCATAGGAATCCCAGAAGAAGAAGACAAAGAGAAGGACCATCAAAAAATTCTTGAAGAAATCATTGTTGAAAATTTCCCTAAATTTGGAAAGCAAATAACATCTCAGGTCCAAGAAACACAGAGGGTCCCAAATAGAATCAACCCCAAGCGGAACACCGAAAGACACATATTAATCAAATTAACAAATATCAAATACAAAGACCAAATATTAAAAGCAGCAAGGGAGAAGCAAAAAATAACCCACAAGGGGAATCCCATAAGGATAACAGCTGATCTCTCAATAGAAACGCTTCAGGCCAGAAGGGAATGGCAGAGCATTCTTAAAGTCATGGAAGAAAACAAGCTACAACCCCGATTACTGTACCCAGCAAAACTTTCATTCAAATTTGAAGGAGAATTCAAAAGTTTTTCAGACAAGCAGAAACTGAGAGAATTCAGCAACACCAAACCAGCCCTCCAACGAATGCTAAAGGATCTTTCCTAGATAGGAAACATGGATGGGATATATAATCTCTATCCCAAAACAATAAAATAGAAGAAATGGCAACAGGATCATATTTATCAATAATTACCTTAAATGTAAACGGGCTGAATGCCCCAACCAAAAGACAAAGATTGGCCGATTGGATACAGAAACAAGACCCCTATATATGTTACCTACAGGAGACCCACCTCAAATCTAGGGACACATATAGACTGAAAGTTAAAGGCTGGAAAAAGATATTCCATGCAAATAAAGACCAAAAGAAAGCAGGAGTTGCAATACTCATATCAGATAAAGTAGACTTTAAAATAAAGGCGGTGAAAAGAGATAAAGATGGACATTACATAATGATCAAAGGATCAATCCAAGAAGAAGAAATAACAATTATAAATATTTATGC